>BQKN01058111.1:25738-50054 GCA_022839385.1 Asparagus kiusianus | reverse complement strand
TAAAGTGTACAATGATATCAACAATGAAGAAAGCAACAAATTTTCCCGCGAACACGCGCCACTCGCGGTCGACCGCGAAAAGTCCATTGACTTTTCTAGTTTGCGTGCATGTTTGCGGTTAACTGCCACGCCACTCGCGGTCGACCGCTGGAATTTCAAAGCTGTTTTCTGTCAATTTTCATGTATTTTCTTTAGTAGATATAACTTTTGTACCATAGAAATTACCCACTTACTACCCTAAACTTTGTTTTCTAAGTACCTCTCTGTTAAATGCACATGTATTATAGGGATGCAGGTTAAACATCTGCTGATAGACCCTCTTATGTCCAGCAGAGTTACTCTGCTATCTATACATGTACGTACTACATATAAGGAAGACATGTTCACCATTTAAAAGAGCTAACTCTGTTTAGGAAATCTCCCTACAAATCACTGAAATATCAGGAAATATCTCTGCAACAAACTAATGTTACATGACACTTATTGAGTATAAATAACGGAAAAAGAAATCTGTTTGGGTACAAATTCAATAAATGGGCTTTGAGACTCTGTTTTATTAATAACAGGTAGTCGTTATGCCTTCGCGGATATGGATCATCTATGCTATGAGTTAATAGTAGTATATTCTATCAAGTCTCTCTCTTCCGCTACAATGGTCTGAGGCAAGTTCAAATCCCTCTTCTTCAGTGTCTAAGTGTCTTTTATCCTTACGAAGTAGCATATACTTTTCTACTGGCTTATGATGTTTTCCTACATGTATTTTTGTCTCTAAGTTTTCTCTAAATATTTTGGGTATGTCGTGAAGAGGAATCCTTCTCTCTGGTATGGAGGCTAAGTCCAGTTCATTTGGTGGAGACAAGTTCTTGATGTGGAATGAACTTGTTGGGGCACTTGTCAATTTGACAGGCTGCTACAATGTGAATAAGAAAGGACCCTGATTTCTTTGGACTTAATGCCACTAAGTGGTTAGTTGTTAGTTCATTAAAACATAGACCTGATTAATTTCTTTGGACTTAAATGCCATTAAGTGGTTAGTTGTTAGTTCATTAAACTTGGATTAATAAAAAACGAACCGTACATGATAATATGATGGTGACAAAACTATTTCATTAAGTTATGCATTAAGCTATTTCATTTCTAGGTCAAATCATATAAAACTTTCTAAAATGAGGAAACAATTGTTTTGCACGTGCCACAGCTATCTTTGGATTTAAGGTGACATGATTTGGGTGTTCACTTTGTGCATTTGATTTGATCCTCGTTCCATGCCAAGGTTTCCCTCGTTATTCTACCGAAAAAAGAAAAAAAGAAAAAGAAAAGGAAAAAAGAAACAAAAGAAGTACTTGTATATTTGCATGTCTATACAAGAAAGTAATAAAAGAACATTAGCAGGTTGCAGGCTGATGGTGATTAATCGATTTGGTTTTCTAAGTACCTTCTGCATTTCCTGTATTATTATTGAATCAAAGTAAAAAAGACAAAATGTTTTCATGGCTTTCTCCTTTTTTGTTGGTTATTTCTATGCCTGAAGAGGGTCTGCCAGATATTAGGTATAAATATTTGTAGTTCAAGCATTTGTAAGGAAGTGAATGAAGTTAGAGATAACATTATAGTGTTTTTTTTTATTGAACATTAGCATGTTCTTCATAACCTTTATCTTTAGTGTATCCATTCATTGCTGCATTGTATCTCTGTATCTCTAGGATGCTGAATTGTGTCTCTTAGCTTTTTAAAGATTTCTTCGCAGGCCTTATTCATTTGTTAAATACAGATTACGCCTCTAAACTCAGACGCTCATATGTCCACATATGTATACCTCATATCTGTTGGTTGGCTAAAGATAATAATTATAGATATAAGCAGGGAATTGAATCTATGTGTATGTGGACAACTTTCAGCCATGAATAGTTATGAATTCTTATTAGCAGGTTTGTACCGATTTTCTCAGACTATTCCAAACATTCATGAAATGGTTGCTCTCATTTACTTTTTCCTGGTATTTCTGCTTCAACGTCTCAGTTTTTTCACACTGACCTCTTGTTACTAGTTGTTTTTTTCTTCTTTTTTCTTTTCCCTTTCTATTGTTACAAAAGCTCATAGTTGATCACACTGAATACTTAGGTTCCAATCAGATCAAGTTGACATTTTATATTTTGGTGTTTGTCGAAACTTGCCATTCTATTCTTAGAAATAATGATGTAGTTATCTGTTATATCATAAGAACTTGTAGTTTTCTGTTTGACTTATTGATATGATGCTCACTTCAGGGCTGGGCTCAACAGCTTTCTGCATCTGATGGAAATTAATGGGACTTGATGAGGGTCATACATTATAGTGTAAGTCTCATAATATTGCTTGTTCTTAAGGTGTTCGGAACTTTCGATGTGTAACAAGTTAAGAGTCCGCCAAGCTTGCATCTTAATTTACGTCATTTTTGTTTATATTTTCCCATCATTTTCCAATATATATCTAGGTGTGGATTTTTCTTCAATATATCTACTTTTGCGTTGTTGACTTATATTTGAATACTTATGGTCTAGAATCGGATCATCGAGAAGGCAACCTCATCAGAGGTCGATTCCATCACAGAGGACGATCCACTTTCTTTCACCCAGATGTTAGATTCTCCGCATGAAGGGCATCATGGTGGTTATGAAAGAGTTATGGGCATTGATGCCACTCGGTCTTATTTGAGGGCATCCTCTATACTGGAAATCGACACTTCTAAATCAGGAGCTACATTGCGAGTTGGCCAATCTTAGATCTCGGGTAGCTGAGATGGACAATCTTAGGGAGGATCTTAGGGCTCAGATTCATTGGATTAATAACCAAATGATACATATGCTAATATATACACACACTCGCATGCACGTGTACACTGACATACCCACATATACGTACACTTAATACTCATACACGCATATACATACACATAGACTTAACACTCAAAAATATACATACTTACACATACACTATGTATACACTCATACCTGGCTATTACTTTATAAGTTAATTCTTAGAGCACTCATCTTTCTCCCACTCCTACTGATCCGCCGTCTTTTACTCGTCTTGCTCCAACTCCTTAGCCCGCTATTGATATACCAGCTTTTGCTTGTTCTACTTTGACTACTTACACTTCTACTTCTAATGCTCAAGGTTCAACTCATGGTTTATCACAAGAGGATATTGCTAGGATGTTTGTAGACTCGAGGGTTTTGAGCATGTCCCAGGAGGACATTCTCTGAGGAATTTTTTTAGTTCCTTGATTGGATGGATCAGACCACTATTGTTTTATTTTGGATGTTATAGACATTTTGGATATTAGAGAACATGCAATATGTATTTGGTATTTGTGTATATTTTGGGAGAGGTAGAGACTTTGTCAGCTTCTTGTGTTTTTGTTTAGCTAATTGTATGGGTTGAGATATTGAGTTATGTCATTGAGTGAGATGTATCAATATTGAATCGTAAAGCAAGTAGCTAAATAAAGCAGCTAAATTATTAAAAAAATAAAAATCAATTGTCCAAACGGTTTAAACTGTTTGGGCTACTATTTGGAAAGAATAGTCCAAACTGATTAGTCCGTTTGGACAAATATCTATCCAAACGGTCACAACCGTTTGGAAAAGCTTCAGTCCAAACGGTTTAAACCGTTTGGATAGATTTCATCCCAAAAGGTTTGGACCGTTTGGACAAATATCTCTCCAAACAGTCATAACCGTTTGGACAAAAAGTAGTCTAAATAGTTTCAACCGTTTCAGATATAAATTATCCTAAATGTTTTCGACAATTTGGATAATTTTTACTTGACCAAACAGTTATAACCGTTTAGGAGTTTGTCCAAACGGTTTGAACCGTTTGAGCAACTGTTTAAGTAGAGTTACCCCTAACGGCTTCTGTCCAAACTGTTGTTTTGTCAGTCCAAATAGTTGTAACCATTTAGGACGGTATTTGCCCAAACGGATTCACCCGTTTGTACTGCCAATCTTTGTTGTAGTGTTATAATTATATTTGCATGTCTATACAAGAAAGTAATAAAAGAACATTCCCAGGTTTGCAGGCTGATGGTGATTAATCGATTTGGTTTTCTAGGTACCTTTTGCATTTCCTGTATTATTAATGAATCAACGTAAAAAAGACAAAATGTTTTCATGGCTTTCTCCTTTTTTGTTGGCTATTTCTTTGCCTGAAGGGGGTCTGCCAGATATTAGGTATAAATATTTGTAGTTCAAGCATTTGTAAGGAAGTGAATGAATTTAGTGAAAACATTAGATTGTTTTTTCTTCTTTTTTGTTGGAACATTAGCATGTTCTTGATAACCTCTATGTTTAGCGTATCCATTCATTGCTGCATTGTGTCTATCTCTAGGATGCTGAATTAATTGTGTCTCTTAGCTTTTTAAAGATTTCTCCGCAGTCGTAAGCATTTGTTAAATACAAATTACGCCTCTAAACTCAGACAATCATATGTGCACATATGTATACCTCATACCTGTCATGTTTATATCCCTTCTTTATATCTAATGAGAAATGATTTTTCTAAAGGCACAAAAAAAGCCATGTCTTATATGAGATGATGACATATAGACATCTAATCTTATATTCACCTAAGAATCCTTATCAAATTAAATCTGTCTATATTAGAAAATTCTAATTGTAGTCAAATATTTGATAATCCTAATCAATCAAAAGTACCCAAAATTAAAAAAATCTGGCCTTCCTTAATATTTAAGGGCAAATTTCAGAAAACCACCAATAAGTTTAGTCCTTTGATATTGAGCCCCAAAATTTTTGAAACACCCGATAAGTTTGGAAATTTCAAAAAAAAACCCAAAATATTTTAATTTTTTGCATTTAACCCACAAAAGCATTACTCCATATATTGGCATTAATGAACATCATCCCTAAAGATCAGTATACCTCTTAAATCATTCACATTTGCTTGTTAAGGCATAAAATTGAAAACAACCCTTGACAAGTACAGAAATTATAAAGAGCCCTCTGGAAATTATGAAACTATGATGAACCCCATTATAAATATATAAATTATAAAAAACCCTTTTAAATTCAAAAAATTACAGATAACTGCCTATAAATCCTAAAACTACAAACATATTACTAAAATACAAAATTTACAAATAACCACCTAAAAAAATCTAAACTTGCAAAATAAAATAAAATAAAAACTCTACAAAATCTAAAAAAGTGCAAGTTGACCCTAAAAATTCAAAAATTTCAAATAACTACTTGAAAATTTTGAATATTTCAAATAGCTTCCTACAAAAATTAAAAATTACAAACAACCCTTTTTAAAATTGAAAATTATAAACAAGGAAAATCCAAAAAATGCATACAAAACTCTGAAAATTATAAATAATCATTATTAAGGGTTTTTTACTAAAAGTTATTGGGTGTTTACTGTCAAAATTTATCGAGGGGAGGGTACTTTGGCCATTTGATCATAAATGAACAAACAATATTAATTTTGATGTTTTCTGCCAAAACTGTTTAGAGGTAAATGAGAATTTCAAAGGTATTGGGGATTTAGGCTTAAACACCCAAACTTATTAGGGGCATAGTGAAATTTACCCATATTTCAAATTTTACAGAGTGTATATTAGTAATTACATGTGAAGAATTTATATTTATTAAAAAATAGATTAGAAGTTATTATTGTTACAATGTACCTCCACTATCAAATTAAGATACTAACTAAAATCCTAAATGGATAGGAGAATCAGGTGAAGATATCATAATTAAAGAAAATATGGATTTATTATTCTATGAGCAGAAAAACAAATGAAACTACATAAAAAGTGTTGAGATGGAAAAATAATTGCTTTAATTAATCCTTTGTATATAAAAAGAGATTGTGGCTTACTGTTAGCATTGCATCTCACAAAATAAAAATAAAAATAAAAAAATTAATCAACAAACAAAAAAAAGTCACATGTCCCTCCCTAATTTTAAATTTGTAAATTTAAAATAAAATTTATTCACACTTATTTAGTGAGAATGCCTTTTCTTTTCTTTTCTTTTTCTTTTTTCATTTTAGGCTTTGTTTGTTTTTTTAATAGTGAGAGAATTATTTTAAATAGTATGAACCCACCTCTTTAACCCTTATTTGAATTTTAATTTGGTTCGGACTATTTTTAAGTGGGGATTACTTAATACCCAAGAACGGCAGTAAACTAAACCCACCCCCACCTCCACTTTTACAGTCCAAGTACTAATCATCTGAGGGGACAAAAAAGCCCCACTACCTCACTTTTTTTCTTTCCATAAATTTTCTTTTTCCGCCGTCATTTTTTTCACAAAATATTTTTGTTCGTGGTTATTTTCCCGGGGTGTATCTATTAACATCAAAAAAAAGGAAAAAAGAAAAGAGAAAATCGGTGCTCTCCTCACATCTAATTTCACCTTTGTTGCTCTCATGTGGTGCAGATTCAGGAATGTTTGCATCAATTTTGTTTGCTCGTAGGATTCAAACACTTGTCTTTATCAATTTCTCTTTTTTTCTCACAACTTTCTTAACTACTATTTGGCTTTATTTTGTAAACTGTGGCTTGATTGGATATGCTATAAGGCTAATTAGTAGTTATATCATCTTTATCTAGTAATTAAATGTACATTTAAAAGTAGTTTGAATAAATTTTTTTCAATGAGTATAATCTCTAATAGCATGATATTAATCATTGAATAAATGATCATAACCATCTTATATGTTTCTGATAAAAAATATGATCTTTCTACCAAAGAGTTCTATGCTTCTTTCCTTTTTTGATTGTTTTCATCTAAATTATGATCAATCTATAATATATCTTCCCACTCTTTTCTTTAAAAATATGTCTTCCTTGTTAGTCTAAAGTATAGACCTAAATTCGAGACGAAAGCTGGAATCAAAACAACGAAGAAAACAGGCTGGAAGATCCACGGTCGACCGTGGCGGTCGACCGCGAACGTGCACAAGAGTTGGGAGGAGCTGAAGCTGATGGCGGTCGACCGTGACGATCGACCGTGCCAACCCTGTAGGATTTTTGGTCTCAGGCTTTGATCGCGGTCGACCGTTCAACTCTCTGGAACTTGCGCGGTCGACCGCGACTCAGTCAAAACAGTTTCCTGAACTGTTTAGGAACTTGTTTCTACCAGGACTCTATATATACCCCAAACGTTTTTAGGGTTTAAAAAACACGAAAAAAAGAGCTTTTTGACTGCAGAAAGAGAGAGAATCTCAGAGAGATTAAACCCTAGTTTGAGAGCGTGTAATTCTTCTTCAATTAATAAAGAGATTGTGTGGTGTGGCTCCCGAGGACGTAGGCACGTTGCCGAACCTCGTTAAATCTGTGTGTTCATCTCCTTTACTATTTTTTGCAAGGCTAGATCTTTATTTGTGGTATTATTCCTACTTTTCTACTTTCAACACAAGGTCCGGAAGGGTAAGGGTTCCATTGATTATTTTTAATCCCCAACAACTGGTATCAGAGCTTCGTTCAGCAATTTGTGTGAAAGCCATGACAGAGGAAAACAAATCAAAGATCAAGAAGTTTGACGGTTCAGACTTCGCCTACTGGAAGTCGCAGATGGAGGACTATCTGTACCAGAAAGACTTGTATCGCCCATTGATGGGCAATGAAAAGGGGAAGAAGAAGGAGGAGTCAGATGGTGATTGGGAGATACTGGATAGGAAGGCTCTAGGGCAAATCCGGTTGTCGCTCGCCAAATCAGTAGCCCATAATATTCTGAAGGAGAAGACGACGGTAGGGCTTACGGAAGCGCTCGCGAAGATGTACGAGAAACCGTCGACAGCAAACAAGATGCATCTAGTCAAAACTCTTTTCAACCTCAAGATGGTAGAAGGACGGTCCTTCACGATGCATCTCAGCGAGTTCAACATGATTGTTGATCAGCTTATCTCTGTGGACATCACGTTTGATGACGAAGTGCAGGCCCCATTATTACTATCGTAATTACCGGATAGTTAGGCAGGTTGTGTGACGGCAATCAGCAATTCAACGGGGAAGGAGAAGTTGAAGCTGAGTGAGGTGGTTAGCATGATTCTATCGGAGGAGGTTAGAAGAAAATCGTCCAAATCAGAAGGTTCAGGTTCAGCTTTAAGTTTTGAGCAGAGAGACAGAAGCCAGAAGAAAGGAATCCAGAACATGAATCGGTCAAAATCAGTAAAGAAGAGGTCGAACTCGAAGGTTAGGCCTATCAAAGGAAAGTGTTAGAACTGCGGCCAGGAGGGTCATATGTCTTCAGTCTGCAAAAGTCCAAAGAAGAATGCGGGTGAGCAGGAGGCTCATATCGTGCAGGATGCCTTGATTCTTACAATGGGCAGCGATTCGGATTCTTAGGTCATTGATTCAGGAGCCTCTTTCCACGCTACTGCTAACAGGAAGCTATTTCAGAATTATGTAGTAGGGAACTTTGAAAAAGTATATCTAGGGAATAATGAGCCCTGTAATATTGTTGGAAAGGGTCAAGTGCAGATTCAGATGAAGGGCTCTAAGTGGACTTTGAAGAACGTGAGACACGTGCCGAACCTGAAGAGGAATCTTGTTTCGGTAGGACAACTTGGAGCAGAAGACTATGTTTTAACATTCACTGGGGATTCGTGAAGAATCTCCAACGGTACGATGATAGTTGCTCGAGGCAACAAACTAGGAACTCTCTACCTCACCTTACATGCGAGTGACACCCTCGCAATTACAGCTGGCAAAGAGAGTACAGATTTGTGGCACAACAGGCTAGGGCACATGAGCAAAAAGGGGATGAAGATTTTGCATTCACAAGGAAAGCTAACCGGAATTGACGCTGTGGAAGTCGGGATTTGTGAAGACTACATCTTTGGGAAGCAGAAGAGGGTTAGTTTTCAAAAGGGTGGAAGACCACCTAAGGCTCAGAAGGTAGAGTTGATTCATACAGATGTATGGGGTCCAGCCAGTATATCTTCTTTTGGCGGTTCGAGATATTATGTCACC
The DNA here is from genome assembly GCA_022839385.1 of Asparagus kiusianus. Taxonomy (NCBI): domain Eukaryota; kingdom Viridiplantae; phylum Streptophyta; class Magnoliopsida; order Asparagales; family Asparagaceae; genus Asparagus; species Asparagus kiusianus. Next base: position 41,074 of record BQKN01058111.1, on the reverse strand, counting down.
TTCATCGACGATCACTCGAGAAAGGTGTGGATCTACTTCATGAAGCACAAGTCAGAGGTGTTTGGAATCTTCAAGAAGTGGAAGTCCATGGTGGAGAATGAGACAGATCTGAAGGTGAAGTGTCTGAGATTAGACAATGGTGGGGAATATAAGCTGAAGGAGTTCAAGAGGTTCTGTGCTACGAATGGCATTCGGTTTGAGAGGACTACTCCAGGGACGCCGCAGTAGAACGGCATTGCAGAGAGGATGAACATGACCTTGACAGAGCGTGCCAGGAGCATGTGGTTACATGCAAGTCTGCCTAAGACATTTTGGGCGGATGCAATGCATACAACAGCCTACCTTATTAATCACGGGCCATCAGTTCTATTAGATTTTTGGATTCCATAGGAGGTTAATTTGGAGTGGCAAGAAGATAAATCTCTCACACTTGCGGGTATTTGGTTACGTGGCATATGTTCATATCAGTGACCATGTTAGGGATAAGCTAGAAGCTAAGTCACAGAAGTACATATTCATTGGATACAACATTAATTAATTCGGGTATCGCCTTTAGGATGAGAAGAACAGGAAGATCATCAGAAGCAGGGACGTGATATTCAATGAGGATGTGATGTACAAGAATAAGGAAGATGCCAAGGATAGCCATAGCAGTGGGAGCAGCATTTCAGATACAGATGGATCTGAGTATATGGATATAGAGAAACTTCTAGACAGGGGAGATGATGTTTGTTTTGACCAAAGAACGGAGGAGGCTCCAGGTGCAGAAGAAACTACTCAGGACGTGGAGCTTAAGAGGTCATCTAGGATACCCAAACCAAATCCCAAATATCTTTCATCTCTTGACTACTTATTATTGACAGATAGCGGTGAGCCGGAAAGCTATGAAAAGGTAATGCAAGTGAGTGAATCTCAAAAGTGGGAGCATGAGATGCAAGAGGAGATGGATTCTCTACTCACTAATGAGACCTAGGAATTAGCCCAACTACCTGCACAGAAGAAGGCCTTACATAACAAATGGGTCTACCGGGTCAAGCAAGAGAGTGATGGAAGCAAGAGATTCAAGGCCAGATTAGTAGTAAAGGGGTTTTAACAGCGGGAAGGAATGGACTACACGGAGATATTTTCCCCTGTTGTGAAACTCACAACCATCAGAGTGGTGTTGAGTTTAGTGGCTGCAGAAGACCTCTTTCTTGAGCAGTTAGATATAAAGACTGCCTTTCTTCATGGTGACTTGGATGAAAAAATCAATATGAAACAGCCTGTTGGGTTCATTGAAGAAGGAAAGGAAGAGATGGTGTGCAAGCTCAAGAGAGCTTATATGGTTTGAAACAGGCTCCGAGACAGTGGTATAAGAAGTTTGATAACTTCATGCAGAACAATGGCTACAGAAGATGCAATTCAGATCATTGTTGTTATTTCAAAAGGTTCGAGTCCAACTTCATTATTTTGTTATTGTATGTTGATGACATGTTGGTAGCATGACCGTGTTTGGAGGAGATAAACAGTTTGAAGAAGCAGCTAGCAAAGGAATTTGCAATGAAGGATCTGGGTGCAGCAAAGCAGATTTTAGGGATGCGAATCAGTAGGGATGAAGCTGAAGGGACAATAAGATTGAGCCAAGTTGAATACATTGAGAAGGTACTTCAGAGGTTCAACATACAGAATGCTAAAGTTGTTAGCACACCTCTTAGAGGTCAGTTCAATCTATCTGAGGAGCAATCGCCTAAGACAGATGCAGATAGAGAGCATATGAGCAGGGTGCCATATTCTTCGGCCATTGGGAGTCTCATGTACGCGATGGTTTGCATGAGGCCAGACATCGCCCATGTAGTGAGAGTTGTGAGCAGATTTGTAAGCAATCCAGGGAAGCAGTATTAGGAGTCCGTGAAGTGGATAATGTGGTACTTGAGAGGGACAACGAACCAGCCATTATGTTTCAGGAGGAAGGAGTTGGTATTGTAGGGATACGTGGATGCGGACTTCGCCGATGATCATGATACGAGGCGAAGCACCACGGGGTATGTTTATACCTTAGCGTCAACAGCAGTGAGCTGGGTCTCACGTCTGCAGAAGATTGTGACTTTGTCTACAACCGAGGCTGAGTATGTCGCGGTGACTGAAGCAAGCAAGGAGATGATCTGGTTGAACGGGTGCTTGAAAGAGTTGGATCTGAAGCAAGGGAGAGGAGTTCTTTATTTTGATAGCCAGAGCGCTATACATCTTGCTAAGAATCCAGTATATCATGCCAGAACGAAGCACATTGACGTCAAATACTATTTTATACGCTCGCTAGTTGAAGACGGAAAGTTGCATTTAATGAAGATTTTGGGGAGTCAAAATCCGGCGGACATGTTGACGAAGGCAGTCACCATTAAGAAACTGGAGTTATGCGCAACTTCAGTTGGTCTTCACGAGTAGAAGATGAAGGCGGAGCCACACTACGAGGATCGGTGCGATCGCTGGGATATTGTTGATTGAAAAAAAAAATTCCGGAGGAGAAGATACATGCGAAGAAGGGGAGAGTTCGGGTGAACTCACTGCAGGCACTTTTGTCTCCAAGTGAAAGATTGTTAGTCTAAAGTGTAGACCCAAAGTCGAGATGAAAGCTAGAATCAAAACGACGAAGAAAACAGACTGGAAGATCCACGGTCGACCACGGCGGTCGACCGTGAACGTGCACAAGAGTTGGGAGGAGCTGAAGCTGATGGCGGTCGACCACGGCAGTCGACCGCGGTGGTCGACCGTGCTAACCCTGTAGGATTTTTGGTTTCGGGTTTTGATCACGGTCGACCGTCAAGGTCGACCGCTCAACTCTCTGGAACTTGCGCGGTCGACCGCCGCGGTCGACCGCGACTTAGTCAAAACAGTTTCCTGAACTGTTTAGGAATCTGTTTCTACCAGGACTCTATATATACCCCAAACGTTTTTAGGGTTTAAAAAAACAAAAAAAGAGCTTTTTGACTGTAGAAAGAGAGAGAATCTCAGAGAGATTAAACCCTAGTTTGAGAGCTTGTAATTCTTCTTCAATTAATAAAGAGATTGTGTGGTGTGGCTCCCGAGGACGTAGGCACGTTGGCGAACCTCGTTAAATCTGTGTGTTCGTCTCCTTTACTATTTTTTGTAAGGTTAGATCTTTATTTGTGGTATTATTCCTACTTTCCTACTTTCAACACAAGGTCCGGAAGGGTAAGAGTTCGATTGATTGTTTCGAATCCCCAACATTCCTCCTGTCCCATCTAGTTTCAGAAGTGATAAAAATTATTTTTAAATAATATATGATATGGTCAGCAATGCTAGTACCAACAATCTAATGAACAATATCTTTTTATTGTTTCATGCTAAGTAGTAGTAAGGAAATATCTATTGTACTATTTTTAAATTATTCAAGTATATTTTGACTTTGCCTAAAATTTAAAATTTTCCCCAAAACAGATGCATTAAATACAATACTAGTTGACTAGAGGGTTAAAATATCATTTTAATTATTGTATAGTCCAAATGGTCATAATCCTCTCAAAAAGAAAGTCCAATATAGGAATGTTAATATGTGCCAAAACAAATATTAAATTAGACTTAAATAGTCCCAGGATAATGCGGTCCTAATATTATAGTCCTAGGAATATGATACCCTCAAGTCTGGGGACAAAAAACAAACATGGCCTTAGAATATTAGAGCATCTCCAACAGCTTCTCCAAAGTTTTCTCCAAAATGAGGAATCAAAAGTCATATTCTCCAACTAATTTTTACACCAACTCCAACAGCTTCCCCATTTTGAAGAATCTCTTTTTTCCTCCTAAAATTTGGAGAATGCTGCAGATTTGGGGAAGCTTTCCATTTTTTCTCCTCCATCCCTATTTTGGGGAATGAGATAAGAAATCTGTTGGACTAAAAACCTAACTAAATTCTCCAAAAATGGGAAATGGGGAAGCTGTCTAACTTGAATTTCAAATTCTAAAATAAAAATAATCAACATCCTTAATTTTGTACTTCCTTTATGAATAAAAAATTCCAACTCATGTTATCTAGTTTTAAAGGAGCATATTGTCCTCATTTTTAAATTAAATTTTTTTTAGAAATAAGACCATAATTAAAAAAGAAACTCATAAATCAGATATACATACCAAATAAACCAGATTCATCCGTACGAGCAAGGGTATAACGCTTGTATGAATATAAACATATTCAGCATAGGTGCATACAAATATACATTGGAATTTATAAAACTTGAGGACATGAAGGGGTTTCATGTGTTGGGTGTTCCTTCCTAGTGGGGTCCGAACGCCCATAAGTATAAATAGAGGATACAAAATTTCAAGGGAGTTTGAAGGTTGATCTTGGAGATATGAAAGAGCAAATATGCCATTAATCTGTGCATTGAAATTGACTGTGAGATGACTAGATAAAGGGCTTATAGACTAGTTGGAAGGTATAGGAAACAATGATAAGTAGGGAGATAACAAGAGTGTGAGCAGTCTAGAATTCCAACCAACAGATAGTTTTATCCTTGATCAAAGGGTAAACGTTATACAATTGGGACGAAATTTCAGAGTGTCATTCTTGGGGTGCTGATGCTCACATCCTATCGTGGGATCGTTTGAGTTCTCTACAGTCCTCTCTCGTCCACCATTTGGTGAGTTTATTTCAAGTTATCCACTTTTCAGTGTGAAGTGTATTGTTGATTGTTGATCAATGGTATCTATCTAGTACTGACTAGAGAAGACTTGTTGTAATCCCATTAATTGAAATAATGAAAGTTTAATTTGGATTGGGTCCCGTAGTTTTTCCCCTTAGTGAGTTCTCCACATAATTAAAAATCAATGTGCCTCATTTACTATTTTTGCTACTAGTTTACTTTGCCCAGTAGAAACCTTTAATTTTGCAGTTTAATTTGTGTTTTCCCAACATCATGAAACGCTATGACAGAAATGTTTTTGAAGTTAATCTCTTGTAGCTATTTTTGCACAACAAGGCAGTATACAAAACCTTTGTACTGTCTCCTTATATTCTTGTCACTTGGCACATTTATTTTTTAATGTACTTGTTATTCTAATAAGTTTTGAACTTCTACTTATGTATTAATTTGTCTATTTTTTTTTTTTTTTTTTGATAAAATGCAAGCCTATTTGTTTGTGTTATGTGGCATTTTTTTAATATTTTCACTCAAATCAGTCTGGCATTGTACAGATTGGAAACTTGGATTTGATTTTTTATCTTTTCTAATATTTCACATGTTCCCTTGCATCTAAACGTTACTATATATACAAGTAGGCAGACACATAGGATGAGCGTGAGAGGTGGCATTAGCCTACATGGACTAGTTTGACTCTATAAGAGTCAAAGTCGACAGAACTTCCAAATTGTTGGAATCATGTAAAAGACGCTCTCATAAATGCTGTCAAAATTAAAAACAATTAGCATAAATCTGAAAATAAAAGAGTTAGAACAACAGGTCTAAATGGGTGCAGTCGTGATTCACTGTCCTAGAAGATAGAGGACCCGCCTATCGCTCTGGCATAGTCGATCCTCTCCCCCTAGCGGTAAAAGCCCCCGGAAACGACCGGTCTCTGTACTCGGGCGCGAGTAGCAGAGCTTCTGCTCAGACGAAGATGGTTGCCCGAAATATAAGTAAATATTAGCTGAGAAAATTTTAGATGAAAAACATAGCTCTCGGAATTTTGAGGGAAAGAGAGGATTGGATGTTTCTTCTGTGAAGCACGTTTCTGTGGGGACCACACGCGAACGCAAGCATGAAGATGGGGACGTGAAGTGATAGACCCATTGCAGATGTGTTTTCAATTCGAGTGGGGGCCACAAGTGTGAACGGGAGAAGTTTATTCAGCAGGAGATGCGTTTTAGTTTTTTGGGAACATCTCGTGATTGACTCAACCGCAGGCCTACCCGAGATTGCAGCTATATATATAGCTGTAATTGTTTTTTAGGTTTGTGTGCAAGTGAAAAAGGGGAGAACTCTGTTTTAGCGGCGGACGTGTGCAAAGGAGATTTCGTACAAGGCGCAAGGCAGAGTTAATTTGGCTACGGGAGAAAAGGCTGCAGCAGGGAAAAGTCTTAGGGTTTCGTGAAGAGAGAAAAAGTATTTGGAGGCTGACCTTTTCTTGTGAAGAAAAGTAAGGAGCCTATTTGAGGGTTTAAATTGTGAGAGTTGTAAACCTATTTGTATTCTTTTTCTCTCTAATAGTAGATCCCCCTTCCTTGCCCCGTGGGCGTAGGCATCTCGCCGAACCACGTAAAATCTGGTGTATCTTGTGTTTGTGCTATCTTTGGTGTGTTGTTTATCTTCTCTCAGCTATTTGGTTGGATCTCGGCATAGGGGTTTCTCCCCAACAAGTGGTATCAGAGTCCAGGTTCTAGATCTAGGGTTTGGTTAGAGGAGTAGATCAATTTGGAAGCCCGTCTAGGGCTTCGTTTGGTGATAAAGATGGGATCTTTTGGTAAAGACTCTATCTTTTCAGTTTTGGATCTATTCTTCGTTCGTTGGTGCGTTGAGAAATATGTCGGGGAAAGAAGATGCTTCGGGTGTCGAGGGTGGTGCTTCTGGCGCGAAGACCATTCAAAGTTTGAATATCCACTCTATGAAGATAGATGTGGAGAAGTTTAATGGCACAAACAATTTTGGATTATAGAGATGCGAGGTTTTGGATGCGCTGAACGCGCAGAATTTGGAGGATACATTAGAGTTAGATGGCAAGCCAGATGACATTGAAGAGAAGGTTTGGAAGAAAATGAATCGAACGGCGTGTGGTGTGATTAGGTCTTGTTTGACTCAAGATCTAAAATATGATGTGATGAATGAGACTTCTGCAAAGAAGATTTGGGAGATTCTTGAAAGCAAGTATCTGACAATGAGTGTTGAGAACCGCTTGCATTTGAAGAGGAGACTTTATCGTTTCCAGTTGAAGAAGGGAACCTCAATTAGAGATCACATGAACACCTACACAAAGCTTCTTGCGGATTTGGCGAATGTGGATGTTATAATTGAAGATGAGGACAATGCGTTGCTGTTGTTGAGTTCCTTGCCAGACGAGGAATATGAGACCATCGTCCTTACTCTGATTAATGGGAATGCATCTCTTTCGTATAGTAAGGTCACTGCTGCACTGGTGAATTATCATCTTCGGAAGAAGGATAAGGAGACTTCGACTGAAAGAATTGGAAGTCATAGTCTAGAGTAGAACATCCTACAATTAGAAAAGATCGGTGTGCTTGGTGCAAGGAAACTGGTCATTAGAAGAAAGATTGCTCAAAGCTCGACGAATGGATGAAGAATAAGCAGAAGAGAAAATGGAAGTAACCATCATCAGAAGCAAACATCGTATCGGATGGTAATATTTTAGACTCTTCTATTTATTCACTTTCTATCAGTCCTACATGTAGCTATTCGGAGGAATCCGAGTGGATGTTGGATAGTGGTGCGACCTATCATGTGTGCCCTAGAAGGGAATGGTTCTCGAGTTTTGAGAAGCTGGATAGTGGTGTGGTGTACATGGCTGATAACCGTGCATGCCAGATCCTTGGGATAGGAAGAATTCGCATCAAAATGTTTGACGGGACTGTTAGGGAGTTAAATGATGTGAGATATGTTCCTTCTTTGAGAAAGAATTTGATTTGATTGGAGCTTTGGTTGGAGAGGGTCTGAATGTTCGAATTGAGGACATGGTTCTCAAGATTGTGGAAAACTCACGGATTGTGATGAAGGGCGTCAGGAGAAATAACCTGTATTACTTGACTGGAGGTATAGTGGCAGGTGAAGAACTGGCGACTTCTATTGATTCGACTAGACTGCGGCATTTGGAGCTTGACCATTCTAGTATTGATTCCTCGCATAGATTGAAAGAGGGTGCGAAAACCTGCAGTTTGAAGTCCAGTGAACATGATGTGAGCACGAAGACCGAGGTGAAGTTTGGCACCTCTATTCACCGTGCTAAGGGTCGTTCTGGAGGAGTTCACGTGGATGTTTGGGGGCCTTCCAAGGGGGCATCATTGGGAGGTAATAGGCATTTGGTTTTCTTTATTGGTGGCTGTTCTAGGCGTGTTTAGGTTGCAACCAAATCCCCATTGGAGAAAGTCCTAGTAGTCTCTAAAAGTTTGAAGAAGTGTAAGATGGACAGAAAGGTGAAGGTACTTCATTCTGATTTTGTTAGGAGATACAAGATGGACCTATTTCTATATTGGAGCCGAGCTCATGGTATTTCGAGACACTTCATTGGAAAGAAAATCTTGAGGCAACGAGATGGGGTGGCAAATTTAGAGAATCGTGTCTTACAGGAGGAGGATCGGTGTTTGTTGTCAAGCAATGGTCTGCAGAAGAGTTTCTGGACTGAGGCTTCGATATATTCGAGCCATCTTATTAAAGAGTTGTCAACTGCTGTGATAGGAGGTAAAACTCAATTGGGTGTTTGGTCTGGTAGTATCACTTTGGTTGAGGCTTCAAGGAGGGAGCCATTTGACTCTCAGTAGGTAGAGAGTTTTGGACAGACCTTAGATATATCACTGCGGGTGGAGTGTGATGCTACTCCACATTGGGTGAAGATTACTCCAGATCATACTGTGTTGTTTGGGATTCCTGCTGAGGTGACACAGCTTAAGGATCATTTAGATTTAGGTGTAGATGATGAGTTGGGTTTTGATTCGAGTGCAGCTGGAAGACATAGTTTGGATATGACCATTGGTTCACCTCAGGTGGAGGTGTTTGAGGCCATTGGAGGTGCTATCAGCCGCATAATTTATGATATTGGAGAAGGGTTGCGAACTCTTCTAGTGGATTGAGGGCTTTGGAGGCCATTTGGGTGAACTACGTTCGGCTTGATTCATTGGGCAAGAGGATACGTAGGTAGTCTTTAGGATGCAGCCGAGTTAGATTTTGATGGGGTGAGATCAATTTGGTGAGTTGATACCGATATTTGGAGAGTATTCGCATTCTCATTTGGGTTCTCGACTTGTTGTGGATTGAGTCTGTCATCGTGAATTGTTTCACTTCGTCCTGGACGCAACAAGTGAGGTATTTGGTTTGGTTGGTGTTGGCTCAGTTTTGGAAAACTTCACCGAGGTGGAGAATTGTGAAGCATGTTTCTGTGGGGACCACACGCGAACGCAGGCATGAAGATGGGGACGTGAAGTGATAGACCCATTGCAGATGTGTTTTCAATTCGAGTAAGGGCCACAAGTGTGAATGGGAGAAGTTTATTCAGCAGGAGACGCGTTTTTGTTTTTTGGGAACGTCTTGTGATTGACTCAACCGCAGGCCTACCCGAGATTGCAGCTATATATATAGCTGTAATTGTTTTTTAGGTTTGCGTGCAAGTGAAAAAGGGGAGAACTCTGTTTTAGCGGCGTGCGTGTGCAAAGGAGGTTTCGTACAGGGCGCAAGGCAGAGTTAATTTGGCTGCGGGAGAAAAAGCTGTAGTAGGGAAAAGTCCTAGGGTTTCGTGAAGAGAGAAAAAGTATTTGGAGGCTGACCTTTTCTTGTGAAGAAAAGCAAGGAGCCTATTTGAGGGTTTAAATTGTGAGAGTTGTAAACCTATTTGTATTCTTTTTCTCTCTAATAGTAGATCCCCCTTCCTTGCCCCGTGAACGTAGGCATCTCGTCGAACCACATAAAATCTGGTGTATCTTGTGTTTGTGCTATCTTTGGTGTGTTTTTTTATCTTCTCTCGGCTATTTGGTTGGATCTCGGCATAGGGGTTTCTCCCAAATATCTTCTTCTCGCTTCTTCTTGTTGTTGTGCTCCTTCCGAATGAGCTTCAGCTCTTTATATAGCCCTTGTTGTTCTTAACCGTCGCTGGTAGTCCGCAGACGTTACACAGAAATCCCACGTCAATTATACGTTTTCATAACTCCCGCAACCATTACAAACTTGTGTAAAACATGCAAAAAATAAAACTTGAGAGGCAAAAAACCGCGTACGAGTGCGGCGTTGCGCGCACGCGCGTCGTGTCGAAGCGTGGCATGGCGAGGCGAGGCGTGGCGTGCGCGCGCGCGTGTGGAACAACAGCCCAAAACACTAACTTAAAGCCCATAGAGATGTGAACCATTATGAACTTCTTTAACTTCTTCTCATTTTCCGATGTGGGACTATTCACAAGACAAAATTGCCTATAAAATCATCGGGGTCAACTAGGAGGTATAAGGTAACACCATTAACCTCCATTAGATTCGCAGAATTCCATCCTCAAAAGTCACAGTCAAATATTTATTTCTATTCTAGGTAGGTTTGGACCGTCCAATTTGAATGAGTAAACATGTTCTGTTTTGATTAAAATTTGATATTGAGGATCCCGCTTCCCAATAGAAGGATATTTTTCTAGTTTTTGGTAAAAAATATTATTTTTACCTTTTCTTTCATTTTCTAGTCTACACAATGTTTTTGAGGCGATGTGTTTTAGCAGGCGATCTTGTAACTTAACAACTTGTGTATTGCCAGATGATGAAGGTTACTAAGGTGATCACCTTTTTGCACCTCAATAGCTCGCCTTGGCACCTTGTGACCTTGTCTTGGTACCTCAGACACTTGCCTAAGGCATGTAATGCAAGGCACGAGTTGCTTCTTTGTTTTGAAATTTTGAGGGCGCATGAGGTGTCCGATAAAGCAAAGTTTGTTTTTGTTATTGAATTTATGTGTTTCTTTTTTTAATTATGGATTTTTTGCTATTTTTAATTGAAATGTACTTTATTATCTATATTATTTTGAGGACATGTCATAATTTGAACCTTAATGTTCAAAAAGTTTATTGCTTAATTATCTGTGTTAAAAGTTACTAGTTAATATTACTATTCAATGTTTGTTGCTTATTACTTTATTTAGATGGTTTGTGATTTATTATATTTATGACTTCGAAAAATAGGTTGTGATTAATTTGTCTTGTTGCTATTTATTGATATTTGCATATTATTTGCAATGTTTGTGAATTTTTTGAATATTTATTGCCTTGGACCACGTAAGTGTTGTGCCTCGAGAAACCAAAACAATCGTCGAGAAAGATAAAGAACCAACCAAAATCAACAGCACAAACAATCAAACACCAGTTTTACGTGGTTCGGCGAGATGCCTACGTCCATGGGGCAAGGAGGGGGGAGTTTTCACTATTAGAAATCAAGAGGAACAAATTAGGGTTACAAATCTCTCATAAACCCTCAACAATCAACTCTCAATCTCTCTAATTGCTCCTAGAATAGAAGCCCAAAGAAAACTCTCTCAATCTGCTCAAATTCGTCCTTGCACATCACCCTAAAAAACACCCAAAAGGTATTTATACAAATCCAAAACGAACCGGGTCTGAAAACAGATCCAACTCAAAACCGCAGCGGCGGTCAACCGGTGCGGTCGACCGTGATCCATCTCGGTCGACCGGCCCGATCGACCGCCCTCTATCCAACGGCTGATCTAAAATTCCAGAGAGTTCGTCGGTCAACCGCGCCGGTCGACCGGCCCTGATCCAAACGCCCAGTAGCTTCTGTACACGAATACGGTCGACCGGACCGGTCGACCGCCAACCTGTTTGCCTGAAAACCTGAACCTGAGCTCCATCTCTTCAAATCTCCACCTCGGCGAAGATTCTTCCAAAACTGAGCCGACACCGAACAAACCAATACCTCAACTGTTGCATCCAGTACGCCATGGCAACGGACTCATGACAACGGACTCCAATCACAACACGTCGAGACCCAAACGGGAGTGCGAACACTCAACCCCAAAACAACTGTGCCTACTCACCAAACAACTGAGCCTACACCGACTACACCAAATGCCTCACTTGCTGAGACCCAAATGGGAGTGCAAACACTCACCCCAAATGTCGATGTCGCTCACCAAATCGGCTGCATCATAAAGACTGCCTACGTATCCTCTTGCCCAAGGAATCAAGCCTTCACGTAGTTCACCTCATGGGCTCCAACGGCCCTCAATCCAACCTGCGGCTGATAGAATCATCAACGGCCCCAAACTGAAGTGATCCAAACACCTCCACCTGAGGTGAAACAATGGCCGTATCTAAAACATATCCACCAGCTGCATCCAAATCAACCACCTCATCATCTGCACCCATAAATAAATGACTCCCACGCTGTGCCACCTCAGCTGGAATCCCAACCAATGCAGAACGACCTGGAGTATGTGGGGAAATCCCCACCTAATGTGGAGTAGCATCAACCTCCACCCGCTGCGATATCCCTCTGATATGATCAATACTCTCCACCTGTCGAGAGTCCAAAGTGACAAACCTACCCATACTAAACTCAGAAGCTCCCAACTGATAGCTGAATGAACTCCTGAATCCCAAATGCGCAATCGGATCCAATCTCACATCAACGATGTGAGCAAGTGCTGGGTAGCCAAATATCCGACGCCGACCAAAATCTGAAGCAGCTCCACCAGATCTAACAACTCTACACGCAGCAGTCGGCAACCTCATAAGATAGCCCAATCGTGTCGAAGCCCGGATACCAGATCCACTGCTCGACAACCAACGCCGATCCTCCTCCAGAAAAGAACGGCCCACTAAATCTGCCATCTCATCACGTCGCCCCACTGTCTCCTCTCCTCTGAAGTGTCTCCAACTGCCATGAGCTCGGCACCAATGCAAGAAAAGGACCCTTACTAGAACAAGTACGACTGGTAACCTTTCTGCCCATACACCTCCTCCAACTGTTGCGGGCTACTAGGGCTTTATACCAACGGGACTTGGTTGCAACCCAAATATGCCTAGTATAATCCCAACACAGGAAACAAGATAACGATTACCTCCCGATGATGCCTCCTCGGAAAGCCCCCCAATGCCTGACTGAACACCTCCAATAAGACCCCTCGGTCGATGGATAGAAGTGCTGAACTCCACCTCGGTCTTCTCGCTCATCCCAATGTGCTCACAGGACTTCAATCTGCAGGTCATAGCACTCCTCAACAATCTGTGCACGGTGTAACCAATAATATATCCCAACACCAAACAATGCCACAGTCTAGCCATAGAAGTCGTCAGTGCCCTATCCATCACCGTGCTCCCAAGCAGATAATACAAGTTACTCCGTCTGACGCCCTTCATAACAATCATGGACCCTGATGTAACTTTCAAGCGAGAATCCGCCAAAGTCACCCTATAGCCTGATGCCTCCAATACCCCAAGTGAAATGATGTTCTTCCTCAATTGAGGAACGAACCTCACATCAGCCAACTCCCGAACCATCCCGTCACTCGTCCTAATCCGAACGGTACCAATACCACCAATAGGGCATCTGTGATCATTACCCATAAGAACAGCATCCCCTCTTTCCAACTCCTGAAAGCTGGAGAACCAATCCCTTCTAGGGCATATGTGGTAAGTAGCACCAGAATCCAACATCCACTCGGTGGAGTCGGCAACATCAACTGACGGAAGAGCTGGGCACGAATAGCTCGAAGAATCTAAATCTGAAACATCACCACTAGCCTTGGCAATATTCACCTCTGAAGCTTGAATAGCTTTCTCTTTATTCTTCACAGCTTGCAATTTTGGGCATTCGGCTTTCCAATGTCCATCCTCTCTACAAAAGGCACACTGATTCCTACCAACTGCAGGATGCCCCCCTCTAGACTGTGACCTTCTTCCACGGTTTGGACTTCTAGCTCTTGCAACCAATGCCCCCGCAACCGGCTCAATGGAAGTCTCCTTGTCCTTCTTTCGAAGTTGATAGTTCACAAGTGCTACGGTGACCTCATTATACGAAAGAGATGCCTTCCCATTAATAAGAGTGAGGACGAAGGTCTCATATTCCTCGTCGGGCAAGGAACTCAATAACAACAATGCTTTATCCTCATCTTCAACAATGACATCTACATTCGCCAAATCTGCAAGTAGCTTCGTGTAGTGGTTCATGTGATCACTAATGGATATCCCCTTCTTCAATTGGAAGCGATAAAGCCTCCTCTTCAAATGCAAATGATTTTCGACGCTCTTCGTCAAATATTTGCTCTCTAGGACCTCCCAAATCTTCTTTGCCGAAGTTTTATTCATCACATCATATTTAAGGTCTTAGGTAAGACAAGACCTAATCACACCACACGCCGTTCTATTCATTTTATTCCAAACCTTTTCATCAACGTCGGCCGGTTTCCCGTCCAACTCTAATGTATCTTCCAAATTTTGCGCATTTAGCGCATCCATGACTTCGCATCGCCAAAGTCCAAAATTATTTGTGCCGTTGAACTTTTCCACATCTATTTTCATAGAATGTATATTCAAACTTTGGACGGCCTTCACACCAGAAGAACCCTCCCCACTTTTATCTTTTTCAGCCATATATCTCAAAGCACCACCAAACCAATGCGGAAACAAACGAGAAATAGATCCAAACTGAAAAAGACGAGATTTTTACCAAAAAAAAGATCCCACCTTTATCACCAAACGAAGCCTTAGATGAACTTCCAAAATGATCTACTCCTCCAAAATAGTCCAAGCGTAGCCTGAGCTCTGATACCAATTGTTGTGCCTCGAGAAACCAAAACAATCGCCGAGAAAGATAAAGAACCAACCAAAATCAACAGCACAAACAATCAAACACCAGTTTTACGTGGTTCGGCGAGATGCCTACGTCCACGGGGCAAGGAGGGGGAGTTTTCACTATTAGAAATCAAGAGGAACAAACTAGTGTTATAAATCTCTCATAAACCCTCAACAATCAACTCTCAATCTCTCCAATTGCTCCTAGAATAGAAGCCCAAAGAAAATTCTCTCAATCTGCTCAAATTCGTCCTTGCACATCACCCTAAAAAAACACCCAAAGGGTATTTATACAAATCCAAAGCGAACCGGGTCTGAAAACAGATCCAACTCAAAATCGCAGCGGCGGTCGACCGGTGCGGTCGACCGCGATCCATCTCGGTCGACCGGCCTTGTCGACCGCCCTCTATCCAGCGGTTGATCCAAAATTCCAGAGAGTTCGTCGGTCGACCGCGCCGGTCGACCGGCCCTGATCCAAACGCCCAGTAGCTTCTGTGCACGAATGCGGTCGACCGGACCGCTCGACCGCCAACCTATTTGCCTGAAAACCTGAACCTGAGCTCCATCTCTTCAGTAAGTGATCACCTTTTTGGCGTCTCTCGCGTTAGGCAACATGGGATCTCATTGTCTTCGCCTCACCTTTTGCTTTTAAAACATTGAGTCTACGAAAGACTCTTTTCCGGATGTAAGCAGATAATTTTTGATTAATAAAAATCCTAGTTATTTGCTGTGGAAGCCTTTTGTTGATGTTCTTTGTTCTTTTTTGTGTTTCTTAGATCCGATCTGGTTGCAGTCCTAATAGGGCTGCATCAACATATGAGGTCCGTTTGTGTGAAGAAACGGGTG
>BQKN01058111.1:0-12782 GCA_022839385.1 Asparagus kiusianus | reverse complement strand
GCGATATGCGCCGTTCGAGTAAACTGTTTTTACTACGAATGGCCCTTCCCATTTGGGTTCAAACTTGCCCTTCTTCTTGGAGTTAAGGATCATAGGCCGTCTTTCAGTTAAGACCAAATTCCCTTCTTTAAAACTCCTTTGTCGGACCTTTTTGTCGAAGGCTCGAGAAATTCTGGCTTGGTAAAACTCAATATGATGTTGAGCTTCCAGGCGCTTTTCATCGAGCATCTCAAGTTCTTCGAGGCGTTTCTGATGTTGTTCTTCGGTCGTCATTTGGGTTGCAAGAGCGATCCGAAGAGATGGAATTTGGATTTCCAAAGGAAGGACGGCTTCACATCCGTACACCAATGAATATGGGGTTGCGCCGGTTGGTGTACGTACTATAGTACGATAGGCCCATAGAGCTGCGCCGAGCTTGTCATCCCAATCCCGCTTATTATTCTTCACGAGTTTCGACAAGAGCTTTATGATAGTCTTGTTGAAAGCTTCAGCTAATCCATTTGCTGTGGGATTGTAAGCCGTTGACGAGATATTCTGAATTTTAAACTTTTCGCAGAACCTTATGAAGGCGTTACTGACAAATTGAGGACCGTTGTCATGTATGATTCGTCTTGGAACACCATACCTGTAGATGATATGGTGCTTGATGAATGCAATGACATTACTCGTTTTAACTTCTCTGAGTGGAACTGCTTCAGCCCATTTGGAGAAGTAATCGGTAATTGCCAGGATGAACCGGTCACCTTTGACTGATGGGGGATTTATAGGGCCAACAATGTCCATTCCCCAAGTCTCGAACGGCCATGACGTAACCGAAGGATGCAAATGCTCCGGAGGTTGGTGCATATAATTCGCATGTACTTGACATGCGTGACACTTTCGGGCGTATGTGATTGCATCACTCATCATGAAAGGCCAAAAATATCTCATTCTTCTGATGCGATCATAAAGCTTGGGGCTAGGTTGGTGTGCACCGCACTCTCCTTCATGTGCCTCTCTAAGGACTTCTTCAGCTTCTTTGGTTGATAAACAACGTGCTAGCAACCCATCGTACCCCCTACGGTATAACGTTCGATTCTCCGTATTATAGTAGAATCTTGGTGCTCTTTGTCTGACTGAATCCCTTTCCTTCACATCTTCTGGCAGGATCCCATGCAAGACGTAGTCGATGATGGGGAAACGCCAATCTCGGGGTTCGAATTCAGCCTGAGTTGCGTGCACCTCTTGCACCTCTTCTTCTTTGTCATCTTCATCGTAGAGTGGTACCAGGAGTTGGTGAGTTCTTACCGTAACAAACTACTCTGTTCCGGGAGGGTGTGCCAGAGATACAGCTAAAGCTGCTAACGCATCTGCGTAGGTGTTCTGTAACCGCGTAACGTGCTCGATGAAGAATCCTTCAAATGATTCCGCTATTTCCACTGCCATCTTATGATATGGTAGTAAATCCTGACTTTGGACTTCATACTCCCCTTGGACTTGTTTAACTATTAGTTGAGAATCACCGAAAGCTTCGAGATACTCAACCCCTAGCTCCTTAGCGAAATTGAGTCCTATAATCAATGCGTTATACTCTGCTACATTATTCAAGCATGACTCGGTTAATGAGTAGGCTCGGGGCATCACATATTTTTCTGGGGAAACTAAAACAACTCCAACTCCGGAGGAGACCTTAGACCATCCAGGAGTACCTGTGACAAGAGCCGCTCGGGAAGCGCCATCGAAGTACAAACGCCATACTTGTTGGTGCGAAGTTGCGTTGACTTCGTGGGTTTCATCGAGTAGGTCGTCATATATCTCGGCGGTGTCCGTAGTTGGATTAGCTGCCAGGAGATCACAGATGGCCTGCCCTTTTACTGACTTCTGTTGTTTAAAATATAAATCATATTGGGACAAGAGTAAGGCCCATTTTGCTAACCGCCAATTCATGGAAGCTGGTTGAGTCATGAACACTCGGACTGGGTTAACTTTAGAGGCATTCTCTCTCGATCATGGGATATCGAGATTCAGCGCCTACCATGGTTCGGCTTAAATAATACACCGCCTGCTCATGACCGTTATCATCATCTTGTGCAAGCAATGCACTTAATGAGTGGCTCGTCGCCTTGATATAAATCAAGAACGGTTTGCCTGATTTCGGTGCAACGAGTACGGGAGGTTTTGAGAGATATTCTTTAATACTCTCGAATGCCTTTTGAAAAGCATCGTCCCACATGAATGACACGCCCTTCTTTGTGAGCTTGGAGAACGGTTGGCATTTTCCTGAAAGGTTCGAGATGAACCGACGGATGTAAGCTAACCGTCCTTGCAATCCTCTGAGCTCTTTGAGGTTTCTCGGCGGTTGTAATTCATTAATCGCCTTTACTTTATCAGGATCGATGTGAATACCTTTGGTGGTGACGACGAATCCCAGGAATTTACCACTAGACATTCCGAGGAAAGACTTGGTAGGATTCATCGTCAATTGATGGGCTCGCATCAAGTCGAACATGGTCTTCAAGTCTTTAATGTGATCTTTCTTATCACGACTTTTCACGACCAAATCATCCACGTAGCATTCGACAGTCTTTCGAAGATGCTCCTGAAAGATCTTTGACATGGCTCGTTGATATGTAGCGCCTGCATTCTTTAAGCCGAAGGGCATAACTGTGTAACAGAAGACGCCGAGGGGCGTTCTAAATGCGGTATGCTTTTCATCATCTGGATGCATCTTTATTTGGTTATAACCAGAGAAACCATCCATGAAAGACATCCTCTCGAACCCACACGTATTGTCGATAATAACATCTGTGATGGGAAGGGGGAAATCATCTTTTGGGCAGGCAGCGTTGAGGTCTCTAAAGTCGATACAAACCCTGATTTTCCCATTCTTCTTAAGAACCGGGACAATATTGGCAAGCCACTCTGGATGTTGCTCTTCCCTAATGAAGCCCGAGTCTACAAGCTTTTTAACTTCGGCTTCGATTGCCTCCATCATTTGCGGACGAAACCGTCTTTGTTGTTGTTTGATAGGTTTGACATCCGACTTAATGTTAAGACGATGCACTGCTATGTTTGGATCGAGTCCTGGCATGTCTTCATAATTCCAGGCGAACACATCGATGTATTCCCTGATAAGAGAGATTAACTCTTCTTTCTCTTCGGGTAAGAGGCTGTCGCTAATGAATATCGGCTTCGGATTTTCCTCGCTTCCCATATTCACTTGGACTACTTGATCTTCGGTAGGAGGTTCTCTTTGTTCGAACCTATCACCGTACTGCATGTTTAAGTGATGAACCCAAGGATCTTCCTAAGTCGGCATCTGATCGTCTTCTTCTATTGTCGCTGGATCAACTGTAGCCATGTTCGACATTAACTTTTTAAACATTTCACCAAGACTAGTATCGGAATCCCAAGCCGAATAGTCAGAAGAATATCCGTTTCTAGCTTTGTTAGCAATTTGATCGATGACTTGCCAGCAACATTCGTCATCGGATGAGGAGACATAACCTAGACCTCTTTTGTGGCGATAATAATCATCGGGTTTTCCTTTTGGTACATAAGCCATCTGAGGCGGAGCTCGCGGACCTCAACCAAAGCAAAGACCCTCTCCTAGCGTGAAATCATATCCATACCTTTCTATCATATTGCGCGCTCTCGCATCATATCTGAATAGATGAGGGGCAGGTTTATCATCGTCGTCTTCCTCTTCCAAGAAGTGGTCGGGTATCGGAGATTTTCTTCCTTTGCCGTAGATGACCTCCTTTCCACCCCCTGTCCCTGCGGGGATGACAAGCGTCGTTCCGCAAGGGTCGTGTACCTGCTTTTTCGTCATGCAAAATGATTGAAGTGGCATATATAAATTAGGGTTATCATAAAGCTCTTTAGTGACATTATCAAGACACATCGAGTACTCTAAATCATCGTTTATTGATAGTTCTTCGGCAAGTTGCCAATTACAACTACTTTCCGATGATTTATCATCGTCAAGATTGATTACAATGGGTACAATGTCATTAAGTACAAAACCACCATCATAATCAAACCCAGCTTCGGTATCAGCTTCATCCCCGCTGTTCGTTCCTTGGGCCGATGGTTCAGTATCGGATTCGGCGCCGTATAAAAGGGAATCGGTAAAATAGTTCTCCAATCCCTTAAACGGTTGCTTATCCGCGACCACCGTCTTAACTTCATTATTGATGTCCACATACTTGAGGCATTGATGCAGAGTTGACGGGACTATAAGGTTACCGTGGATCCAAGGTCGACCCAACAGTAAGTTATAGGATGTTTCTGCATCAATCACATAACAAGTAACTTCTGACTTCAAATCCCCGATCTGGCATTTGATTCGAATTTTCCCCAAGGGCCTGGACCCGTTGGTGTTGAATCCATAAATCATAGTGCCAGTGGAGGCTAGTTTGCTAGTCGGAATTCCGAGATGATGCATCAATCGGAATGGCATGATGCTAACAGCGGAACCTGGATCGACTTGGATTCGGTTGACCATGCTGGAGCCAATGTGCCCGGTGAAATACAAAGGCCTATCATGCTTTGAATTTTTCGTCTGCATGTCTTCTTTGGTGAAAGAGATGCAGGGAAAATGATGCGCCGCGAGATTGCAGTGTTGAACTGACGACTCCGGTTTTTCAGAAGATGGCTTGATTCGAGTCAAGAAAGCTTCAGAGTCGCTCAAGGCTTCTTGTAATGCTTTTCTTGTATCCTTTGAGAGACGCAACAGCTCGTATAGGGTTATCCTAGCCGAGATATTGGCCAACTGCGCCATGATGTCAAAGTGGGGCGGAGAGCTTGCATTTCCCGGTTTGTCTCTCCCAATCGGATGATTGAATCGAGACTGCCTCGGGTTTTGGGCTTCTTGACGTAAAGGCTCTTTCCCTTTCTCCTTCTGCTGGACTTTCTCCGTAGCTACAGGCGTTGGGGGAGTTGCTGCAATTCCCAGTTCTGCCAATGTCTTGGAAGGAGCGGTTTTGGTGCCCAATTGCTCGGAAGCATCCGGGTACTTGTAGTGATACTCATTCTCGCTCCGGGTTGCAAAGGCCTCCTGCTCATCTTCAGAAAGCGGGAAGGTTGGGATTTTGTCGTCGTCTTCTCCCGGAATAGCGGAAGCTCCATAACAAGACTTACCTTTCCCTTTTGACTTTTTCTTGGAAGAGGTTCCAGTCCATTGTTCATCTCCAATCAAGTCTGGATGAACCCAAAGAATCTCACCATTCGGGGCTGAGTGTGGCACAAGTCCTTTCTGGCGCTGTTTGTGAGGATCATCATTCACCATCTTCACTGCTGTATTTATTACTGGCTCATGTTGGAACCAGTTCAAGGGAACAGACCCGAAGCTAATGGATACTGCATTCGCACCCACTTTCTTCTCATTGGGTTGCTTCATAGTGATGACCCCAGCATCGATTAGGGCTTGGATCTTATCTTTAAGAGCGTAGCATGCCTTGGTAGGATGATGCACCGCTCTGTGAAAAGCACAGTATTTTGGATCACTAATTCTTTTAGCGTCTTCTTGACCTGGACCGGAGGCAACTTGATCTTGTTGTTCTCGATCAGGTATTTAAAAATACCGGGAACTTCATCCTCTTTGAATGAATAGACCTTCGGGAACTTCGGCTCCGCGGCTTTTTGCTTTTGGGGCTGTTGTTGCCACCTTGATTGTTGGGGCGCCTTCTGTTGCTGCTGTTGCGGCTGTGCTTGCACCTCGAATGTTTGGTTTGCATCCACAGCATTCGCATGTGCTTTTCCTTTACCCTTAGGGACAAAGTTCTGTTGTGGGGCATTATTCGCTATTTGGCCTCTTTCCGCCTTCTTCCGTTTAAGGAATCGCTCGGCTCGTTCTCCTCGCACTTTCAAGTCCTTCCAGGTCTTTGGTGGCGCCATTCCCATGGCTTCGAGGATGTCCAATGACAGATTATTATGACAAGTCTCGAGAACGAAATCTTCGCTGACTGGATCCCTGCAATTCATTGCTTTATTTCGGAATCTCTTCACGAAGTTTTCGACCGTCTCACCATTTTTCTGCTTCTCGTCGAATAGCGTGCCGATCGAAATCTCGGTGTCGTCATCAAAGAAATTCGTCAGAAACATATCTTCCATGTCGTCCCAACTGCTGATACTCCCAGGCTTGAGACGGCGATACCAGTCGAAGGCTGCTCCGCGAAGAGTGCCGACGAATGACCGCACCATAAGAGGTTCATTCCCAGAAATGATTCCTAAATGAGACTTAAAATATATTAAGTGTTGGGTGGGGGAACCCTTTCCATCAAACGGCATAAAGTTGATTAAATTAAACTTTGCCGGATACGGAATTGATTCCCACTCCCTTGGGTATGGACATGGTATGCCGGACCTCTTCACTTCTTGAGCATTCATCAACGCGTTGATTTTGCTCTCCAAGTCCTTCATCTTCTTGTCTTCACTCGTATCTGTCTTCGAGTGGCTTTGGGGAGAGGTAACGTGGTCCTCTTTCGCATTATCATCTACAGGACCGCCTCCACCGTCGTTGTTGACAGGAGGGATGTTTATGTTGACATTATTCTCCTCCCGTTCATTCTCATCTTGATTCTGATTATTGCGTCGATTGGGTTCTCCTTGGTGAATTGTCAGTGCCACAATTTGCTGGTCATGCATCTCTCTCATCCGTTGCATGGCCATCTCCATCTCGAACTTGAAAGTTTCCTTCTGCTTGTTCAGGACGTCTTCAAGCATCTTGGTCACTTGTTCGGCGCTGATCATAAGCGATTCATAAGGTTGTCCCACACTAGAAGCCGTGTCATCGGACGCCATAGCCGAGCCAGAATCTGAATCAGCATCTGACACCTCCTCTTCCAAAGGAAGTCCCTTTTGCATCCTTTGGTAATTCTTTCGCGTATTGATCCCTGACCGTAACCGAGTCATACACCGGGATACATCAGCAAACTGATCTGGGTTTAAGTGTTGCGTCGATTTTCTTCTGCCGGTCATATTAGCAGACACTTCTAGGTATTCGTCCTCTTGTCGAACGAACTTCTTCCCACAAAAACGCCTTGGCTTGGAAATTCTCTCGAACACCGAGACTCTCTTTGGGGTTTTAGAACAGCAACATTCTGATAATACCGCCTTGATGATGTTGGCACACGGACAGTGAGACTCCGTGTTTTAGGCGTATCTCTTTCGAGACTTTTCCATACCCCCAGCTCTATAGTACAACTCGTCAGTTTGATAACTGGAGCAACTCATAGAGTGTTGGCATGTCTTCCCAGGTATAACACCATCATCATCAGACAAATGTGCTTCCCTCTGGGGATGCGACGCTTTATTAGCGTTTTCAAAAGTCGCGCGTTCAAGTTTATGCTTCTACGAGCGTGAAAACTTAACGGGCTCTTGCACTTCGACCCGCAACCCAATGCGGTCGGTAACAGGGGCTTTCCCTCTATTATCTTTCTTGGGGGGATTGATACGACCCCCAGTCTGATTTGTCATTTGGGGACCTTTCAATGGTCCCAATCGCTCTTTGACAGGTGCTTTACCTCGGTTCTCCGGTAAAGGACCGAGGCGACATTTCAAAGGAACCCCGGATCTTGAAGGATCCACGTTCTTGCCTAACTCCGTAGGAGGTACGGGAACGGGATCTGGATTTGAAGAAGTTTGGGTGACAACTCCACCCGCTTTTGTCTTAGGTGCCGATTTTGACTTCGGCACCCACACCTGCTTGTGTTTTGACGGCTTCTGGACCGTCTCCTCTTTCTGCATCTCTTCTGCTTTCTGCAAAAGGAATCGGGCATGCGCAAGCAAGGCGCGTCGTTTCTTGATTCGCTCTTCGAGAGTGGAGCGAGTCCTCTTGATGCGGACCCATTTGTTTGTCTCCGTCTTAGAGGAGAGGTTGTCGGTTGTTCGCCGTTGTTGCTCTTGGCGCTGTCTGGACTTTAGATCCTCATTGTAGCGGACCCCGTCCATCGACTCTGCGGCCTTAGCTAGTTGTCAGGCGAGGCGTTGACGCCGTCTTTGGTGCGCCCTCTTCGACAAAGTTGGAGCAACTTCAGCAGTAGCCTTTATGGCGAAAGGGAGATCTAGATCTGCAGCCTCGACCTCTTTGGATGCCGTAGGGATGCCACGGGGTACGGGTGCAGCAGTGGCGATGGGATCTTGGATCTTAGAGCCGGAGGTCCCGTGAGCATTTCTGGAAGATGAAGTCTTCCCGCGCCTGTTTGGAGAGGCGGATCTGGAAGAGGAGGAAGAGAGGTACTCTTTAAACTTCTGCTGATCGAACTCATATTCGATCTCTTCATTCACCCGGATCTTGAATGCCGGTTGCGTCACGACATCCTCGGCAGCGAGGCTATTGGCTCCCACTGTGGTCGTCAGCTTGTTTTCGGGAAAAATTGCCTTCATCATTGATTTCATTAAAACTTCAAACGTTACAAATGAATTCAAATAATGAAAATAAAAAATTACAACTTTTCGAAAATAAACACAAGATCCTGTTTTGCGGTCTCTTGCTTGCGTGGGTCTTTAGCCTGTGACGGGGACGTCGATATCCGTGGACCACCTGGCAAGCAGATCTGACCCGAGAAAATCGGGCAGAGCTTCGTCGATCCGCGATGAGATCTAGAAGCTTGAAGCATCTATCTCAGATAAAGCGAGATATTTGCTCTTCTTAGTATTACCGACGAAGGGTAATGCTAAGGAACGGGTACAGGTGATGAAGATCCGATGAAGAACTCTCCTGTGTTGAAGGGCACGATCACTCTTCACTGCAGCAGGGCTTCACCAATCCTCTCCAAAAATCCAGATCCTCCAAAAGTGAGGCCTAAGGCTACTATTTATAGGCATGAGGACATAAATCAGCGTTGGGACACCCCTGGGGTGTCTAGGCAAAGCCTAGACGCCCTTGGGGTGTCTAGTTCAGCCTGAGACGCTTCGTTACACTTGTTTGATTGTTTTCGCCGTAAATTCTTCGTCCGAACTCGGATTTGAATGATTCCAATTGCGTTGGAAGCCTGACAAAGAGTTCTATCCATTCCACTGGTTGGGTTATCTGTAGAATGAACGAGACACGAAAGGCGTTGTTCCATTTGTAAACATCGTGGGGTTCTCGACTAGCCCGTGCCTTCGTTATTCCGAAATTCTGTCAGCTCACGTAGTTCGTCGATTCACTTCAAGCGTTCACCGACGTCAATGGAACTCCTGTGAACCAGATAGTAATGTTCATTGTCGTTCTTTAACACTGAGCTGTTCGTGGAGACCTATAGGCAATTTTCGATGCCTACACCAACTATTTTGTCACTTTCATTGATGACTATTCCAGGAGGAATTAGGTATACCCGATGAAGCATAAACATCAGGTCCTGGATATTTTTGTGGAGTGGAAGAAGAAAGTGGAGCTGCAGACAGGTAGAAAGGTAAAAACTCTTCGTTCGGACAATGGAGGAGAGTATAAGAGTGATCCGTTTCTACAGTTTTGTCGGGATCACGGCATTAGACGACACTTCACAGTACGTGAGACACCCCAACAGAACGGGGTGGCTGAGAGATTGAACCGTACCTTGCTGGAGAAGGTACGATGTATGATGACGCAGAGTGGATTGTCAAGATCCTTTTGGGCCGAAGCGTTGGTTTATGCGAACCATCTCGTGAATAGGTTGCCGTACACTGCGATACAGGGGAAGACTCTATTGGAGCGTTGGTTTGGTTCGGTAGCTAGTGACTATGAGTCGCTTCGGATATTTGGGTGTCCAGCTTATTACCATGTCAATGATGGTAAATTGAATCCGAGGACGAGGAAAGCAGTCTTTGTGGGATTTAGAGATGGAGTTAAAGCCTTCAAGTTATGGGATCCACAAGACAAGAAGATAGTTATTAGCAGGGATGTCACATTTGACGAGGCATACATGATGAAGCCTCAAGTTCCTCAGCAGGTGGAGGAAGACCAGATAGTTAGGATATCGTAACAGGTGGAGGATGATGTGACTCTACCTACTCCAGATAGCATTGTATCCATTGAGCCTCCTACAGAGGTGACACTGGAAGGAGATGGGATGACAGCCGGGCATTTAGAGGATACAGTAGATGTTGGGACTCAGGAACAGGGTCATGTTCAGGAGTCCATTGCAGCTAATAGACCAAGAAGAAACATTCGTCGGCCAGCTAGATATAACGATGTCATGGTTGCATATGCTTTATCAGCAGAAGTCGTTGATGATTTGGTTCCTTTTACATTTAAGGAAGCAGAGTCAAGCTCTGATTCGAATAGGTGGAGGGAAGCCATGGAGGAAGAGATGTAGTCTCTTTATAAGAACGACACTTGGGAACTTGCAAAGCTACCGAAAGGTAAGAAGGCTATTGGATGCAAGTGGGTGTATGCAAAGAAAGAGAGATCTTCTATTGGGGAAATTAGATTCAAAGCCAGATTGATTGCCAAGGGATATGCACAGCTAGAGGGCGTTGATTACAACGAGGTATTTTTACCTGTTGTGAAGCATTCGTCGATTCGTATTTTATTGGCATTGGTGGCACAGCTGGATTTGGATTTGGTCCAGATGGATGTGAAAACAGCCTTTCTACATGAAGATTTAGAAGAGGAGATCTACATGACACAACCTATGGGGTTCAAAGCTGCAGGAAAGGAAGAATTGGTATGCAAGCTGAAGAAGTCTCTTTACGGATTGAAGCAATCGCCACGACAATGGTACAAGAGATTCGACGGCTTTATGATTGGCCGAGGGTACACGAGGAGCCCATATGACCCTTGTGTTTATATGCACAAGCTACAGAATGATGAGTATATCTATTTGCTATTATATGTTGACGATATGCTCATAGCTTTCAGGAATACTTCAGGTATTAGAAAGTTAAAAAAAGAGCTGTCATCCGAATTTGAGATGAATGATCTTGGAGAAGCAAAGAAGATATTGGGTATGGAGATTGAGAGAGACAGGGTGAAGGGGAGGTTAAAGTTGACACAGAGTAGTTACTTGCAGAAGATGCTGAAGAAATTCAGTTATGATGGTAATGCCAAGGCGGTGAGTACCCCATTGGCTCCCCACTTTAAGCTATCAGCTAAGATGTCACCTGTTTTAGTTGAGGACCGGGAATACATGTCCAAAGTTCCATATGCCAATGCTGTGGGTAGCTTGATGCGATGGTGTGTACAAGGCCAGATTTGTCACAGGCCGTGGGCATGGTATCCAGATACATGCACGACCCCGGGAAGGATCATTGGGAGGCCGTAAAGTGGATTCTACGGTATATCAAAGATACCATGGATGTTGGTTTGGTATTTCAGAAGGATGAGAAGACAGGGCAGGATTGTATTGGTTACGTGGATTCTGATTATGCGGGAGATCTGGACAAGCGCCGATCTACTAGCGGATATGTGTTTACACTAGCAAGAGCACCGGTGTGTTGGAGATGCACACTTCAGTCTATAGTGGCTCTCTCCACTACGGAGGCAGAGTATATGGCGTTGACTGAAGTTGTGAAGGAGGCTTTGTGGTTGCAGGGATTATTGGAGAACTTGGGGATTGCACAGGAGACCCTTCGGGTATATTGTGATAGCATGTCAGCTATCTATTTGGCGAAGAACCAGGTTTATCATGCACGCACGAAGCATATCGATGTCAGATTCCATTTTGTTCGTGACGTTTTGGATGAAGGAGACGTCATGTTGGAGAAGATCCACACGAAGGACAACCCTGCAGATATGTTGACCAAAGTTGTTTCAGGTGTCAAGTTTGGTCATTGTTTGGAACTTTTGAACATTCTTCGGTGTTGAGGCTTTTCGAGGCCATTTGGGTGAACTAAGTTCGGCTTGATTCCTTGGGCAAGAGGATACGTTGGCAGTCTTTACGATGCAGCCGGTTTGGATTAGCTGATTTTGATGGGGGTGAGATTGTTTGGACTCTCGTTCGGGTTCCCGACTTGTTTTCGAATGAGTGAGACATTTGGATGCTCTGGTGTCGGCTCAGTTTTGAGAAAAACTTCACCGAGGTGGAGAATTATGAACGTGGGGCGTGGGACCACGCGCACGTTCAGCTCAACCCACACAATTTTGAGTTGCGTGTGATTTGCAGGCGGCCCACCCAAACATCTGGTATATATATATATCAACGTGAGCTAGGTTTTTTTGTGTGTGAGGCGGTGGATTTGTGAGCAAAACAAAAATAAAAGTCGGTTGTGTGCTGTGTGCAGGCGCAAGCAAAGTAAAGTTTGCAGAAGGCATGCTTTGGCAGTGCGCAGGCAGGGAGAAATCACAGTGCCGACTTTGAGAGTTTGTGCATCCTTTCGTAGAGAGAGATTAAGAGGGATTTGAGAGTTTGTTTGAGGGTTTTAGTTGTGTGATTGTCAACTCTAGTTGTATTCTCTCCCTCTAATAGTAGATCTCCCCCCTCCTTGCCCCGTGGACGTAGGCAGTTTGCCGAACCACGTAAAAGTTATGTTTTTTGCCGTGATTTGTAATAGCTTGTAGGATCCCTCGACGCGCAATCCTAGAGCTGACGAGAGGAAGAGCTGATATCTTACTTTAATGAGATATCTGGCTTTTAGTTCTTGTTTCCTTTGAGAAACGAGAATTTCATTGTGATCTAATATCTTGTTGTGCACCTTGCGCACCGGAGGTGCTGCCGAAATTTCCGCTGCTCACAACAATGCGGATTAATGAAAACCAGATAGAGAAACTAATTACAAGTTCACAATTCAATGTAAAATACAAAAGGTTGGACTTTACAAATACCGGCCATTATTATTTTCATACGCTCAATAACTGTACCTTACTTTGCATTTATATACCTTGAAGTTTTTATTGGGAC
>BQKN01058109.1:96590-118210 GCA_022839385.1 Asparagus kiusianus | reverse complement strand
TGTAGGCTGTCTAAAAATCACAATGGATAGCTGATCCCTATCAAACTCCGGCAATGGAAGTTACAATCAGACGACTTCCTAATCACTGCATTCGCAACTCCGCAATCGCCACAAACACGACTTCATTTCTGAGATGATTGATCTTGATGGCTGCGACAACAACATGACTAATACTATATTATCAACTATTAGGAATGTTAATGAGCAGTGTAATGATTTTAGAAATAAAAGGTTGAACTTAGCTGGTGAGTTACTT
The DNA here is from genome assembly GCA_022839385.1 of Asparagus kiusianus. NCBI lineage: Eukaryota > Viridiplantae > Streptophyta > Magnoliopsida > Asparagales > Asparagaceae > Asparagus > Asparagus kiusianus. The sequence goes on along the minus strand of BQKN01058109.1, from coordinate 117,954 downwards.
GGTAGAGAGCTATGGGCAAATATTCATTTAAAAACACTATGGATGTTGATTCCCGTCTAGCTCTCACAACGAAAGCTACAATCAAATAGCTTTCACGTCGACAATCGAAAGCTGCAAATAGAAGACTTTTCATATAGATCGAGAGGAGTTACAATTCGACGACGCTTCCGACAGCCGATGAAAACTCTATTCAGTGGCATTCATCATCAACAGTGAAAGTTACAATCTGACGACTTTCACATCCTACGACAAGCAAGGATCAAGAAGCAGTAGCCTTTGCAACGTCATAATGGACGAGGTTACAAATCAACAACCTCTCATTGACGCAGAGTTCACTTCTGCGTTCTTTAAATTCAAAACGCACAAATTCTGTGCGTTCGCCAGCAGGCACTTAACTCTGCAACACAGAGTTAAAAGCACCAAAACGCACACATAACGTGCGTTCTTTAACAGACTCAACTGTGCATCCCAAACTCTTGACGCATAGTTGAATGCACAAGTGCCCTATGCGTTTCCAATTCTAGAACGCATGCGGCCTGTGCGTTTTCAACCTTTGACAAAGGTTTAACTCTGCGTCTCAAGCCTCAGACGCAGAGTTTAAGGTCCATAACGCCAGATCAGGCGTATGACTCGTTCAAACACCAGTCGAACGGCCTCAAAGCCGTTATCCCACGTTCTGAGAGATTCTCGCCCACTTAGGAGCAGATTTAGGGGTTGGTTACACCCTAATCTCTCTATAAATAACCAACTTACTCAACTGAGTAAGGGATGGGTTGATCGGTTTTAGCAATAAAACCGCAGAAGGTTGAAGGAGCTGGCATCAAAACCGTCCAAGATCAACAAATCTCAGCAGTTCAACAACACGGAGAAGGAAATCTTTTGAAGATTATCAAATCCCAGAGAATCCCTTCATCAGTGGAGAATCAGCTTGGCTATTAACCGAATCTTCGGTTCTAACAACTCTGTTACAGAGTTCCAACTCACTCTGAGTTCTGAAACTCATTTAAGAGTTCGTGATTAAGCTTGCAATACAAGTTAATCATATCAAACCAGTTATTCGGTTCTCAACAACTCTCTTTAGAGTTCTCAACTCATTCCGAGTTCTTTACACTCATCGAGAGTTCTAAACCGAATTCATCACACAAGTCAATCGTTCCAGTGAGATAGTACGGTCGGATCGTCAACGGAGAGCAAGTTCGACGCGATCAATCGAAGGAAGCACTCCATCGCTACCAAGAAGAACCCGGTCTTAAACAAAGGGGAGAATCAAATTCATTCTCCCGGTCTTAAACAAAGGGGAGAATCAAATTCATTCTCCTCTCTTTTGTAATCGGAATCCAAATTGTAATCGATTTTGAGAGAATACAAGTCAAATTTTCTTTCATTGTCTTTTTACTGCAAATTTCCAACAAACACTAGGGTTTTAGGTCTCAGATGAAGAGAGGCTCTCCTGGGTTGGATTAGTATGTATACTAATCCCCTAACCCGACCCAAAACCCGATAAGACCAAAACAAACATCCGTAAAAACCCAAACCTGAAAACTCTCTGACCTATGCACGGTCGACCGACGCTGTCGACCGCCACGGTCGACCGCGCAGCAGAAAAATGCCTGTTGCTAGGCATTTAACATGCTGGTCACTTCACTCGATTTTTCTCACATAGAAACACTTGATGGGTTCTCAAATATAGAAAAACATATAAATCATATATACATATGATTATTTATCACAAAAGAAATATTTATTACTATTAATTCACATATTTCATTATAAAAAGATTTCAGGGTTTTACATTCTTCCTCATAAAAGAATTTCGTCCTCGAAATTCGAAAATTATACGAATCTCGAAAAAAAAGAATTACTAGATAACCTTTAGAGATATTTATACTTAACGATCTAAAATGATAATATTCTCGCTCAAATCCTAATCTTGTGGAACTAGTACATCGGGCGAAAAATCCAAACAAGGAACCCCCATACATATACCATGTGTTCCAAAATATTAAAAATTAAGCGAAAATATCTTCATTCTAGTGTTAAATATAAACATAACCAAATATATAAACATAAAGTAGGATATATAACATAATAAGAATTAATTTACCTGCTCAACCAAGTGTGTGTAGTCGCGACGTATGTCCTCTTCGCGCTCCCAAGAAATCTCCTCAATGCCTCCTCGGTTCCACTGAACTTTCACTAAGGGTATCACCTTATTCCTGAGTCTCTTGTCCTCCCTGGCAAGTATACAAACCGGAATCTCAATAGTAGTCAAATCCTCCTGAAGCTCAATCTCTGGTGCATCCAATACTCGCTGCTGCTCCTCATCATGCAAATGTTTCTTGAGCATAGAAACATGAAATACATTGTGTATACTAGACATCGATGCTGAAAGATCTAGTCTGTATGACACAACTCCAACACGCTCCAGAATCTGTAATGGTCCAATGTATCTCGGCGCAAGCTTCCCCCGTCGCCCAAATCACTGTACGCCTTTCATAGGTGATACCTTCAACATGACTGAGTCTCCCACCTGAAACTCCAAGCGTCTTCGTCTCTTATCTGCATAACTCTTCTGTCGACTCTGAGCGGCTAGAATCCGCTCCCTGATCAATGCTATCTTCTCAGTAGTCTGCCTCACCAGCTCTGGCCCAAGCATCAAGCTGTCTTCTGGCTCTGCCCAACATATCGGCGATCTACAGGGCTTCCCGTACAATGCCTCATATGGAGCCATACCAATCGTCGCCTGATAACTGTTGTTATAAGCGAATTCTACCAATGGGATATGATCCTCCCAGCTGCCTTAGAAGTCAATGACACATGCCCGCAACATGTCCTCCAACACCTGATTCACCCTCTCCGTTTGACCATCCGTCTGGGGGTGGAATACACTGCTATAAGATAGTCTGCTGCCAAATGAGTCCTGGAAACTCCTCCAAAAATATGAAGTGAAAACCGATCATCGATCCGATACGATCGTGTCCGGAACTCCGTGAAGTCGAACTATCTCCCGAATGAAGATCTTCGCATAAGCCTCGGCTGTATAAGTGGTCCTCACTGGAATAAAATGTGCTGACTTCGTCAACCGGTCCACTATCACCCAAACCGAATCATTCCCCTTCTTCGACTTTGGAAACCCAACAATAAAATTCATGGAAATGTCTGCCCACTTCCACTCTGGAATGGGTAAAGGCTGAAGTGTCCCTGCCGGTCTCTGATGCTCTGCCTTCACCTGCTGATAGGTAAAACATCTAGCCACATAGTCTGAAATCTCTCTACGCATATCGCTCCACCAGAATTGTCTCTTCAAGTCCTTGTACATCTTGGTGGTTCCTGGATGCACTGTGTACCGAGTACGGTGTGCCTCATCAAATAACTCTCTCTTCAGTTCTGCACTGGCTGGCATAACCAATCTACCCCTCATCCGTAGACCCCCATCAGCCCCAATGGTCCAATCAGTCTTAGGCTCTTTGGAAATATCTTTCTTTCGGATTTGAATCCAAGAGTCTCCCAACTGAGCTCTGACAACTCTGTCACTCCAAGATGGTTGCACTGTCATAGCTCCAAAAAATGTACTGGTTCCTCCAATCTCGGGTCTAAAATCAAACTGGCTAAGAGTGATAAGATCCTGATATAATGAACACCTCAAAGCTGTAACCTGATGTCTACGCTTCCTACTTAAAGCATCTGCCACGATATTCGCCTTCCCCGGATGGTACTGGATCGCGAACTCATAGTCCTTAATAAACTCAATCCATCTTCTCCGTCTCTGGTTGAGTTCCTTCTGGGAAAAGAGGTACTTCAGACTTTGATGGTCTGTGAATAACTCGAACTGCACTCCATACAGGTAGTGCCTCCATGACTTCAGTGCAAATACCACTGCTGCTAACTCCAAATCATGGGTGGGATAGTTCTGCTCATGCACCCTCAACTGCCGTGAGATATAAGCTACTACCCTCTGAGTCTGCATCAATACGCCTCCTAAGCCTGCCAACGATGCATCTGTATATACAACGAAAGTCCTGTCGCTGTTCGGAATAGTCAAAACCGGCGTTGTAGTCAACTTAGTTTTTAAAATATCAAAGGCCTTCTGGCACTCCATGCTCCATATGAACTGTACACCCTTCTTCGTAAGGTGTGTAATAGGCGTCGTAATCTTCGAGAAGTCCTAAATGAACTTCCTATAATATCCAGCTAAACCCAAAAAGCTGCGAATCTCTGTCACCGTCTTCGGTGGCTCCCAATCAAGAACTGCCGTGACCTTAGTCGGGTCCACTGCTATGCCCTCTCTGCCGATGACATGGCCAAGGAATCTGACTTCTGAAAGCTAAAACTCACACTTGCTGAACTTAGCATACAGCTGATGCTCCTGTAGAGTCCTCAAAGCTACTCGAAGATGCTCCTCGTGTTCTGCCTCTGATCTCGAGTAGATGAGTATATCATCGATGAAGACGATCACAAACTGATCTAAGAAGGGACGAAAAACCCGGTTCATCAAATCCATGAATACCGCGAGTGCATTGGTCAACCCAAATGGCATGACCAAGAACTCGAAAGACCTATATCGAGTAAGAAAGGTGGTCTTGGGAATATCCATCTCCCGAACCCGCAGCTGATGATAACCCGAATGAAGATCAATCTTTGAGAAATACTGCGCTCCCTGTAACTGGTTGAATAAGTCATCAATCTTAGGTAGTGGGTACCTATTCCGGATAGTGACCTTGTTCAACTCTCTATAATCTATGCATAATCTCATACTACCATCCTTCTTCTTCACGAAGAGGACCGGTGCACCCCACGGAGAATGACTCCGGTGAATAAAACCCCGATCTAGCAACTCGTCCAACTGGGTCTGAAGCTCCCTCATCTCAGCTGGTGCCATATGATAGGGTGCGCGGGATATCGGGGCTGTGCCTGAGTAACACCCCGCCCCGGGATCCCGGAGTCGGTACGCTATTAGATCTGATGGACTGGCCTCACAAACCACCACATGTCTTTTCAGCACGTTTTGTCCTCACTCACGTGCTCCCTGAAAACTTCCCAGGGGGTTACCCATCTTAGAATTTCTTCAGACCAAGCACGCTTAACTTTGGAGTTTCTAAGAGTTGGGTTCCCGAAAAGAAGATGCATCTTGGTGGTATGAGTATTCCAATCAAATCTATCAATACTAATTACATCACCCTCTCAAGAGTTGGGGTATTACAATCTCCCCCACTTAAACTCGCAACGTCCTCGTTGTGCCAAATCATATCATACAAGACCGTACCATCCGTGTGAGATTCTAGAGGTGGCTCCTACGGCCTTAAGAAGTGGCTCCCGCCCTCTCGGCGTAGCACTTTACGCCGCATAGCACTTAGCTCTCACAATTCCGGTTGGCTTTGCTCTGATACCAACAGTAACGCCCCGCCCAGGGATCCCGGAGTCGGTACGCTATTAGATCTGATGGACTGGCCTCACAAACCACCACATGTCTTTTCAGCACGTTTTGTCCTCACTCACGTGCTCCCTGAAAACTTCCCAAGGGGTCACCCATCCTAGAATTTCTCCAGACCAAGCACGCTTAACTTTGGAGTTTCTAAGAGTTGGGTTCCCGAAAAGAAGATGCATCTTGGTAGTATGAGTATTCCAATCAAATCTATCAATACTAATCACATCATCCTCTCAAGGGTTGGGGTATTACAGCCTGGCTGTAACTCAATACAGAACTCTACCTCTCTCACTGGAGGCAATCCAGGTATGTCCTGAAAGACATCCTGATACTCCGAGACAACTCTAGTCTCCAATAACTCAGCACCCTGATCCCGTCGCATTACCTCCTTGATGTATGCCAGGAATGACTCCGCAAATCGGTTGCCCTGAGAGGTGGCTACAATCGTCTCGGACCCGTCGGACGCTCGCAACTTGACTGTCTTCGCAAAGCAGTCAATACTAATATGGTAGGAAGACAACCAATCCATACCAAGGATGACATCGAACTCGGACATATGCAACACTATCAAATCAACTATGAACTCTGACTCGTCCAAACTGACGGTACACCTCCTACAAACGCTCTCTAGAAGCGATACCTCACATAAAGGGGTGGAAACAGATAAAGGGGTGTCTAGGGGCTGAGCTACGAGCTGGAGTCTAGCCATAAATGCATGCGATATGAAGGAATGCGAAGCTCCCGAATCGAAGAGAATACGGACGGGAAAGGAATTCACAAAGAACGTACCCTCCACTACTGCTCCGCTAGCTCCATGATCACGGGGAACTACTGCATAAACCCTGCCCGTGGCTGAAGACTGCTCTGCTGCTGGAGATGGAGAATATGGGACAATCTGCCCCTGAGGAATCTCCTGAACTACTCGAATCTGTCCCTCAGTCCTCTGAGCTGCTGGCGGTGCCTCAAGTCTGTTCTGCTGGCCCTGACCTCTGCCCTGCTGGCGCTGCTGCTGCTGGTTCGGACCCTTGCCCTGCTGAGCTCCTGCTGGTGCGCTACGACACTCTGATGCCTTATGCCCAACCTTGTGACAATTAAAACAAGATCCCTGGAACTTGCGCTGCTGATGCGCTCTCTGATCCTGTTGGGGTCCCCTTTTATAAGGGCCCTGATGCTGCTGCTGATGTCCAGAAAAGGATCTCTTGTTCTTGCTCTTATCCCCACTCTGTCCTGTCTTGGCCTTCCCCTCCTTATCTTTCTGAAACATAGTAGTCTCAATCTTCTGAGATGTGGCAGCCTCAGCTATCTCCCTAACTGAATAAAACCTCCTGGACACGAGGTACCGTCGGAGATTAGGGCGAAGCCCTGCTAAAAACATCTGAGCCTGACGCTCTCCCGTCTGCCACATGCCCGTGAAATGTAGTAACTCCAAGAACCGGCTCTCAAAATCCGCCACTGACATGTCCCCCTGAGTCAATCGGGACAACTCGAGCTCCTTCCCAGTCCGTGCTGCAGAAGAAATGTACTGTCCATCAAAGAAGTATATAAAATCCTCCCATGTGAGGGTCATCCTCTGCTCCGGAGCAAACTGAAGTCGGTACCATCTCCCGGCATCTCCCTTCAGACTGTAGGATGCCAGTCTCTGCTTCTGTACTAAATCTACACCGAGTATATCGAGAATATTGCTCACATCCTCCTTCCACTTATGGGCTACAAGAGGGTCTGGTGACCCCTGGAACTCTGGTGCCCTCATCTTCTGGTATCTCTCCATCATATGGAGCTAAGCCTCCTGCTCAGTGGCTCTATCTGGGACTGCTAGAGGAATGGCTGCAGGCGTGACCTCTGGGGGCCTCTCTCTGACAGGAACGATAGGTATTCCCTACTGCTGAGCTACCAGTGGTGGTGGTGTCCGTGGTGTTATATGAGTCGTCACCAACTCCTCAATGGCTGTCATCCGGGCAATGAGAGGAGCCATGATGTCCACCAAATACTGAGGAGCCTGCTGCGGCTCGGGTGGAGCCTGCTGAGGCTCGGACTGAGCCCGCTGCTGCTCTGATGGAGTCTGCTAGGACTTTGCCTGGCTAGCTCTCCGAGTACGAGGTCTACCACGTCCTGCCATCTCTCTGATCATAAGAAAATAAGAGTTTATGAGTCAAAATAGACTTCTATAAATAGCGTATCACAATAAAATTTTCACAGCATATAGTACTTGCACAAATACTTTGAACTTATACCAAAAATAGTTGTAATAAAAAAAATTTCTCAAATTTTGAGATATACGCATATATCGTCCTCACTCATACTAAGAAATCCTTACGGACTCTATACATGAATCCTAAGAAACTCTATCCTAGCTCCACGACTTGACACAGAATGATCCTAAGAATACTGAAACTAGAGCTCTGATACCAACTGTGACGCCCCTGGGTTCACACAAGGCTGCAGTCCAAGGTGAAACCAAGAATGTTAAACCTGCCATGCACCACACCGTGCAATAACATGTTTCACCATCACAATTAACATCTATTTAGTAGAATCAACAACAGGTGTAGGTACAAAAGCAAGTGAAAGATAACACAAGAAATACTGATGAAATGAAATCACATAAATATCTCATCATCCAACATATAGAAATACATAGTCAATGTCTGAATAGATAACTGGAATACTCAATAAGTCTCAAATACAAATGTCTGACAAGAGGAAATAAGGCACACAGCCTTTACAACTTCTAGAACAAGACTCTCAAATGTCTACACAAAAGAAAATCTAAAGTGGAGCCCCAAATAAAACATATAACTAACTAGACAACTGAAGCTAATATGCATCGCCATCAACCTGCGACTCTCCGGGCTCCTGGCTCGTTACCTGAAAGGAGGAGGGACAACGAGCGTCAAAGCGCTAGCGAGTAATATCACAACCAACCCCAAGGGAACGAGGCTCGTTGTATAAGAAAATACAGATAATATACATAATAGATCTAAACTCATTGATCTTACTAAAAGGGGTTTTTAGTAATTAGAAATTTACAACACGAGAATAGGTACATCGAGCGAAATAATCCAAATAAGGAAACCCTCATGTATATACCTTATATCTCAAATTGTAAACCCCTAATCACCAAACCCGAGGTTCTAATACAGAAACAATAATAAAAGAAATACAACTAAACTCAGAACATAAGTGCAGTGCTATATCATAGCCTACATGAATATCATGCTAAAATTTCCATATAAGTATTATGTCAAAATCTACATAATTATCATGTAGTGAACTGCTGTGAGAAAAATCATATGCAGGGTCAAGAACCATGTCCAAATCAGGAACTATATATATATTGTTGTTTCCAAACTCCTGAAATAAGTGGCAAATGTCCAACACGAGGACTGAAATGGATTATAGTCCAACACGAGGACTTCTATGGATTATAGTCCAACACGAGGACTGTGAAATGGTGAAAAATATCACTGTGATATATAGTGAAGTCTACTTATATCAATCTCCACTCAAATCAGCGTATATATATATATATATCCTCAATTGGTACCCTCAGGTCATCTATCATGCACGGATACATAATAAGCCTAAAAACCAGTGTCAGATGATCTAGGCAAAATCTCGAATATGAGAAAATACATAAAACAGGAAATTTGCAGCAGACTGTGCGGCGGTCGATCGACTCGGTCGACCGCACTCTGATACGAGCCTGGCGGTCGACTGCTATGCATTTCGGTCGACCGGCCGAACGTCGCGGTCGACCGGTATGCATTTTGGTCGACCGGCTGAACGTCACGGTCGACCGGTGCGGTCGACCGCAGGCTATTTCTGCCCCTACAGCGAGCCCAGTGGTCGACCGCACCGGTCGACCGCCAAGCGGACAGAAACCCAAATCTGGATTTCTGTCAGCTCAAAACCTGAAATAAAAGTTTGTATATTTCTACGATAATACAGATCTAATGTCCCTATAAATCATATTGTAGAAAAACAATAAATTTTAAGCATGTAAACTATATTCCCAACATTCTAAAATACAGAGAAACGAGATCAAAATGTTTTGATTACAGTAAACGTGATCTAACTCTTGTTTAAGCAAATTTTAGATCTAAATCTTTATAAAACAGAACATTTGTGGACTTTTATAAACTGAAACCTTTGATTCTTGCTAACCATATTATAAAGAGTTCATTTTTATACAAAAATACCGTTTTGGCTCATCAAAACTCATAAAAAATCAAAAGAAAACCATAGAAACAGGGGTGAGGGATTGGGCGAGATGATACTCGCCTTAGATGCTGACAATTGCCCTGAAGATGATCCTCCTTCGATCTATCCTGCGAAAACCCCCTGAAAATCCTCCGAACTTCTCAAAATCGCCAGATCCAGCTAGGGTTTAGAGAGGAGAGAGATGGAGGCTAGGGTTTTAGGTCTCAGATGAAGAGAGGCTCTCCTGGGTTGGATTAGTATGTATACTAATCCCCTAACCCGACCCAAAACCCGATAAGACCAAAACAAACATCCGTAAAAACCCAAACCTAAAAACTCTTTGACCTCTGCGCGGTCGACCAACGCGGTCGACCGCCACGGTCGACCGCAACGGTTGATCGCGTAGCAGAAAAATGCCTGTTGCTAGGCATTTTACATGCTGGTCACTTCACTCGATTTTTCTCACATAGAAACACTTGATGGGTTCTCAAATACAGAAAAACATATAAATCATATATACATATGATTATTTATCACAAAAAAAATATTTATTACTATTAATTCACATATTTCATTATAAAAAGATTTCAGGGTTTTACATATTTGTACTCCACTCTCAAAATTCTCATATGATCAAACCTTTAAACAGTTAGGATCACCTCAAATCCCCGTTTTGGTCAAACCTTTAAACAGTCAAGACAAAAACCAAAATCTCCTCTCGATTCCCTTAACGAACGAGAGGTCCACAAATTGAGCGATCAAACCTTCCTATAGTTAGGATCGTCTCAAAACTCCCACTTGGTCAAACCTTACTACAGTTAGGACCAAAGCCAAAATCCTCTCTCGATTTCTTTCATGAACGAGAGGTCCACAAATTGAATGATCAAACCTTTAAACAGTTAGGATCATCTCAAATCCCTATTTGGTTAAACCTTTAAATAGTTAGGACCAAAGCCAAAATCCCCTCTCGATTCCTTCCATGAACGAAAGGTCCACAAATTGAACGATCAAACATTTAAACAGTTAGGATCGTTTCAAACTCCCCTTCGGTCAAACCTTTAAACAGTTAGGACCAAAGTTAAAATTCCATCTCGATAAACGAGAAATCCTCTTTTAGATTGGATAATCAAACCTTTAAACGGTTAGGGTTATCTAAATCTTCTCGATTCTTGGAGTGGAGATCACACTCTTAGTCTCACCCTTCGGATTCTTGAAGTAGAGATCCTACTTTGAGTTCCTTTTGCATCAAGAGATAGAATATAAAATTCTTCCTCTCCGATTTTGGGTTTATCTCTACCAACAAACAAGAGACCAGGAGATAGAATATAAAATTCTTCCTCTCCGATTTTGGGTTTATCTCTACCAACAAACAAGAGACCAGAAGATAGAATATAAAATTCTTCCTCTTCGATTTTGGGTTCATCTCTACCAACAAACAAGAGATTGAGAGATAGAATATAAAATTCTTTCTCTCCGATTTTGGGTTCATCTCTACCAACAAAAAAGAGACCAGGAGATAGAATATAAAATTCTTCCTCTCCAGGGTCGGGTTCATCTCTACCAACAAAAAAAGACCAGAATACTCCAATAGGTACACGAGTCTAAACTGTTTTCCTACATTCGACAGGTAGTTTCTGGAGAATATTATTCTGAATATTCTTAAGGATAACCTGATGAACTCTCGAAGGACGTACAAGTATCAATTTGGTGATAGAAGTCTAAAACATACCAGCTTCGATTCAAGCTCTCGATAACGGTCGAGCGATAAACGCAGTACCGGAAGAGTATTAGCTATTCTACAAAGAACAGAATAGACTAAAAGATGAAGAGATCAAGAGCCGAAACCATTTTATGGATTCTTCTACACGATCTACTCAACCAAGCATTAAAGGGATCGTAAGTAAAATCTATCTTATCCAAAGTATCCCGGACTCCTTTATAAAAGAATGAGTCTGGAATACTTTAGAGGGGGTATCTGTAGGCGTCAAAAAATGCTGATAGATATCCAAATATAGAAAAGATCACCAAAAAAATCATAAGAATTGACTTCATGCATGCTGTCTTAGAAAAATCAAGACAGATATTAATTGTCTCGCTGTGCGAGACAGTGTTTGCTGTCTCACGGCGAGACAATGTTTGCTGTCTCGCGGCGAGACAGTGTTTACTGTCTCGCCAGCGAGACAGTATTTCCTATCTCGGCCAGCGAGACAGCTTTGAAATGATCAAAAAATAACCTAAATAACTGCCACACACGTGTCCATTAACTGCCAAGGGACGTGAAAAACATCGTGTGTGAAAATCACGTGAATATCTGCCAAAATAATAGAGTTTGAAACGTGGGAAGGCAGTTGCAGCAAAAACTACCTGGCAGTTAGATTTTTCGAGATAGTATTTACTGTCTCGGAGGCCGAGACAGCAAACACTGTCTCGGAGGCCGAGACAGTAAACACTGTCTCGCAGCCTTAACGTTATCGTTTTGTTGTGTTTTTCAGTTACGTGTCCCAGAGGCTATAAATACCCCCCTAGGGTCACTACTGAGGGGCATCGAGCATTTATCGAGTGAATTGGAGCAGAGAGAACAGTGAAATTTGAACTCTTTGTGTGATTCCTTGAGATTCGAGCTTTGACTTGATCTTAAGAAGAACGATCGTCTTACTTTGATAAGATCTTCGTTTCAAATTCTCACTTCGATAAACGAATGAAGAATCTCTAAACCCCTTCACGATCTGTGATTTGGTGGTCCACGAGCCAAAGCACTCCCGGCACAGGCAAAGTCCCACAAAACAATGATCGATAAATGATTTTTGTGTTATTTTCTCAAGAGTTGTAATTTTCACTTTGTTGTGTAAAAGAAGTCTTATAAAAAGACTACCTCTTTTGAATTTGTTGTAATCGATCGAAGATATAATGAATTCTATAACAAAATCAACTTTTGACGAAAACAATTTCCCGTTGTCAGCTAAGTTGAGGACTCGACCCAGGCCTCAAGCCTCACCCCTAGAGCATATGTTAATATTTCAGTCCACCTCGGACAAGCCTTAGCCAGACTTTGGCCTGATGATATCCATGACTTGTTATCTGCCCACGTGCCTCCCGCCACGCTCTCATTCACTTCCAAGAAAATGTGGAGACATCTCCTCCCACGCTGAAGTGACTTCCTCTCTAGTCGCCACCCGATACCTGTAAAGCGAAGGATGATTCAGTATGCCCACGTGCCTCCTGTCACGCTCTCAATCACTTCCCAAAAAATATGGATACATCCTACCCTATGCTGAAGTGACTTCCTCTCCAGTTGCTATCCGACACCTGTAAAGCGAGGGATGACTCAGCTCTTAGTCCGCACTTCATCACCGTCTACCGATGCGTGGCTAAGAGGGGTCATATTTTTATCCCAACAATGGAGAGATTGGGGGACTCTCTTAACCTAAAAAAAAGGAGAAAAAAGCTCAAGCAAAGGTGACTTCACTTCCTCTCACTCTCACCCTCGAAAGAAGAAGAACACATAGTTCTTCGTCTAGACAGAGGAGCTCGCTTAGATCCTCTGGACATGCACATTGCCACTTCAAGAACCACATTGGTTCCTGACATTCACCTTCCCCACTCGAGTTTCACTAACTTGACCATCGGAGGAACCATGAGAGAACCGGTCCCCGCCCTCTCATGTGTCTTTCTTGTCTGTGCAACATGGGCATCAAGCCCATGTTCAAGAACTAGGCATAAAGTCGGAAAAGGGAGCGGGCCCTCCATATTCCTTCATCACTCTGCAACCATCCTCTTTTGGATTATTTTGTATGATATCGAACATCAACAATTTGGCGCCCACCGTGGGGCCCCTTTTCTTTTTCGAGAAGACATGTCAAGTTCTGAACAAGGGTCTGGTTCTACTTACTCTTAAGAACAACATCGGAGTTGTGTCATCCAAGCTAAATAAAGTCAGGAGTTGTATCATTCAAGCTAAGGAGGGTTAGATTTGGCTAAAAGGAACCAACATAGGCGTAGTCCTCGAAGGCCACAACAACTTATCTGGGGAGTGTTTGTCAAGCACACCATCTACTAGATGGTAGAGTGATCTTCGGCCCCTCTAAAAACCCTCCAGAAGAAGACACAACATAAGGGTGGTTGTCTTTCTTGAAAAGCAACTCTGGCTTCTAATCGCCATCACAGAATAACTCTGGCCAGAACATAGGATCTGATCATGTCAAATATCACTTAAGCTCCAACTGACAATAGCTCATATGAGCAGAGGAGAAGTGATTAAGTCTGTGATAGATGCTTTGGACCATGAGGACTCTTTGAAGGGAACTCCCATATTCCAAGGATAAGATTACGGGAAAAGCTTAGGGCATGTTAGCTGCTTGTCTTCTCAGGAAGAATGACCTTGGCCCTTCAACTGGCGCATGCACCATTACAGGTGCCTAAGCTCTGGTGGTCGAATCATATGACCTGCATGATCCCCATAAGGGAGAGTTCTCCATTCACAGCATGGTCTAGCCCCCAGTGCTCCCAAAGCTCATTCGAGGAAACCGCTACAGTTTGTCATTTCCGAGGAGTACAATATCGGCTGGTGGATTCTCTCTCTAAGAGAATTTCTACCACAAAAAGTACCATGTAGCTTCTGGTCGTACCCCCAACCCTCATGAACTCGACTTGGAAAACGCCATTCAACATGATTCGTGGCATCTGGGTAGTTCCTTTTGCTAAAGCTGGCATGCCAACTATCTGCCTTCAAGGCCTTACTGAAGACTTATACTCAAAAGGAACCTTGGCTGATGAGATGGCAAATAGAGTTTCAACTCATCTTCATCTATCATTGGGTAGTCCGTTATGAAAAAGAAGCAAAATCCAACTAAAGATGTTCTATACTAGCAGTCTCATCCACTACAAAACTATCTTTGAAACAGAGACAAAGCAGAATCACAAATGGTTCAACCCCCTTTGACCATCAGATGCCTACAATGGATATTTTTCATGACCATATAAATTTACGAACTGGTGAAATCTTATTAAATATGAATTAACTCTTATCTCACCGAGATCAAGGCTTCACTATGGCTGAAGACCTAGGCGCCACATAAGATCTAGGCACCCCAACAAGCCCTTGGTACCTTATCAGGAATAAACCCAAGGCACAACCATTTGGCCGACTCCCACAGTTGTCTCTTGACCTTAGAGGAAGGAAAGACCTAGTTGACTCTCTCGAGCCTAGGCATTCGACTTCCGAGTTGGATTCCAAGCCTTTGATACCTTATTAGTAATAAACCCAAAGCACAACCCTTTGGCCGACTCCCACATTGGTCTCTCGGTCTTAGGGGAAGGAAAGACCTAGTCGACTCTCTTGAGCCTAGACATTCAACTTCTGAGTCGGATTCTAAGCCTTTGGTACCTTATCAGGAATAAACCCAAGATACAACCCTTTGGCCGACTCCCACAGTTGTCTCTTGGCCTTAGGGGAAGAAAAGACCTAGTCGACTCTCTTGAGCCTAGGTGTTCGACTTCCAAGTCGGATTCTAAGCCCTTGGTATCTTATCAGGAATAAACCTAAGGCACAACCCTTTGGCCGACTCTCACAGTCGTCTCTTGGCTTTAGGGGAAGGAAAGACCTAGTCGACTCTCTCGAGCCTAGGTGTTCGATTTTCGAGTCGAATTCCAAGCCCTTGGTATCTTATCAGGAATAAACCCAAGACACAACCCTTTGACCGACTTCCATAGTCATCTCTCGACCTTAGAGGAAGAAAAAACCTAGTCAACTCTTGATAGTTCTAGGTATTCGATTCCTCAGTCGAATTTCAAGCCATTGGTACCTCTTCAAGGTAAACCCAAGGCACACCATATGGTCGAATCATCCAAGGCAACTCGACCATCATGATTAATCAAAAACCCAGGCATCCAAATAAGTTCTAGGCAACCCAACCTCATGGTTGGTATGTCAACAAGCCCTTGGTACCTTATCAGGAATAAACCCAAAGCACAACCCTATGGTCGACTCCCACAGTCGCCATTCGATCATACCGAATTATGAAGACCTAGGCACCTACGTAAGACTGTTTTCAGCAAAAGTTGCTTCCATTGATAATTCTATTGAACTTTGGTCATTTACAACGAATTACAACGAAAAAAATGAGAAAATTACAACTTTTGAGAAAATAACACAAAAATCGTCTATCGATTCTTGTTTTTGTGGGACTTTGCCTGTGCCATGAGCGCTTTGACTCGTGGACCACCGAATCACAGATCGTGAAGGGGGCTTAATGATTCTTCCTTCGTTTATCGAAGTGAGAATTTGAAACGAGGATCTTATCAAAGTAAGATGATCGTTCTTCTTAGGATTAAGTCAAAGCTCAAATCTCAAGGAATCACACCAAACTCAAGTCTGCTCTCTCTCTGCTCTGGTTTGCTCGAAAATATGCTCGATCCTCGTCAGAAATGACCCTAGGGGGGTATTTATAGTCTCAGGGGTCTGTAACTACAAAAACACAACAAAACAACACGTTAAGGCCGCGAGACAGTGTTTACTGTCTCGGCGGGCGAGACAGTGTTTGCTGTCTCGGCCCGCGAGACAGTAAATACTGTCTCGGAAAAGGAATATTCCTAGCGGTTTTTATGTAACTGCTGTCCCATGTCTCAAACTCCGTTATTTTGGCAGTTTTTCACGTGATTTTCGCCCATGATGTTTCCCACGTCCCTTGGCAGTTAATGGACACGTGTAGGGCAGTTACCAAGGTGGTTTTCGACCATTTCAACACTGTCTCGCTGGCGAGACAATAAAACACTGTCTCGCTGGCGAGACAGCAAAGTCTGTCTCGCTGGCGAGACAGCAAAGTCTGTCTCATTTATGAGACAGTTCATGCCTGTCTTTATTTTCCAAAAATAGTATGAGATCAATTCTTGTGATTTTTTGAGTGATCTTTTCTATGTTTGGGATACCTATAGCATTTTTTGATGCCTACAGATACCCCCTCCAAAGTATTCCAGACTCATTCTTTTATAGAGGAGCATGGGATACTTTGGATAAGATAGATTTTACTTATGATCCCTTCCATGCTTGGTTGAGTAGATCGTGTGGAAGGACTTGTAAATAGCTTCAATGCTTGATCTCTTCTGCTTTTAGTCTATTCAATTCTTTGTAGAATAGCTAATGTTCTCCCGGCATCGCGTTTATCGCTTCACCGTTGTTGAGACCTTGAATCGAAGCTGGTATTTGTTCTTGTGGGTTCAGCTTTTTGTCACTGAATTGATACATCCATTGAGAGCTCACCAGGTTATTCTTAAGAATATTCATATTAATATTCTCCAGAAACTTCCTGTTGAGGGTAGGGAAACAGTTTAGACTCGTGTACCTATTGGAGTATCCATCTGTATCGCATTTGGCTTTTGACTAAGAGAATATCCACTGTCTCATGCTGTGAGGCAGTGTTTGTTGTCTCATAGTGCGAGACAGAAGGGTTTGCTGTCTCGCTCAGGGAGACAGAGTTCTCTGTCTTGCAGTGCGAGACAGAGTTTTCTGTCTCGCTCAGCGAGACAGAGTTTTTTGTCTCGCGCTGCGAGACAGCCAGTATATAAGTCGGACTTAGGGTTTTTTTTGATCTTTTCACGTCGGGTTTGAGGCGATTTCTGGCAATTTTCTTGGGCGCTTTTCTGTCAGTTTTCTGCTATTTCTTCTCCTCTTTGTTGCTGACTTGGGTAGAGCTTCGTTTGGGGGAGATTCCATTCGGATTTTGAAAAGTTCTTTTAGGTTTGTACTCCCTCTCTTCTTTAAAGTCTTGATTTTCTTTGATTTCAACTTTGCATGCACTGTTTCAGCCATATTTTGTGATATTTTGGCCAATTCCATGATCAAAACCCTAACTTTCTCATTGGGTTTCAATGTAGCTTGCGTACTCATCATGTCGCCACGAAGATCTCACGCTCCTCGGGGTCGTTCGACTGTCCAGTCTCCTGAAGAGGCGGGTCCCGCTGCCGTTTCACATGGGGGTATATTTCTTTTACCCTCTCACGAATTTACATACTGTATTTCGTCAATTTCGTGTGCATATATCTGTGTTTGTATGCAGATCCTCGTTTATATCCTTTGAGATACCTTCGAGAAGAGACGGTATCCTCCTGAGGGGATCGACGCTTAAAAGTGCTTGTTTTGCTTGGACAAAATGCACTTCAGTACATACAGGGGCGATTTTATATCATCCCACGTGTATTGAAAGGTTTCGATATGCCGTTATAATGTCCGTGCATAGTAACACATATCTCTTTTATACATGTGGTAGATATAAGATCGTCGCGCCTGTTATGGGATGGCGATCATATCTTATGGAGTAAGATATATTGCCTTCTCTCAAAATTTTAGGACTATTCTTACACAATTTATATGTATGTTTTCTTTATCAGTCCAATTTCCTTCTACCATCTTTATGCTGATGCGGTTACGGGTCAGAGTAGCGCTACCCACTCTTATTATGAGGGGCTCCCGTTAATTGAATCATCTCCCCAGTTCAAATCTGACTATAGCGAAGGGGCTAGAGAGTTGATCCGGCGAGGTAGTTGCTGTGTTTTGCGACGGTTAATCACGGATGCAACCTTGATTTCAGAGCAAGACTCGAATCAATGTATAAGGAAGCCAGATTTCTTGTTTGGTGATTCGGTAAAAGATCCAGAGATCATTTCTTGCAGACCTGCACAGTGGTTGCATGAGAGTGGTTCACTATTACTGTATTTGCCTAGGATTCCTTGGGAGCACTCACTGTTAAAGTTCAGGAACTTATCCGTTAGCCGTGAAATGTTCTGGAGATTAACTGAAAATCACGAGCGCATTCATTGCGGTTTCATTGGGAAAGAGGCTACTCCAGGTTCCAGTGAAAGAGCCTCTGTGCGGGGACTTCATCCAGGCATCTTAGGTCAGGATAATATTCCACAGAATGAAACGACAGCACAGGCAAACATCGTGAAGAATCGTTTAGCTGCAGTGAAGAAGAAACTATCCATAGGTTTCCGGTTTACCATTACACGAAATGATGAAGGTTTCCGGTTTACCCATAGGTGATGTCCCGTATCAAGAATTCTTCCCCACTACCAATCAACTTAATAAGATGAAGGATCGATCAGCTGTGACCCACGAAACTTTATGGGAACTGACTTGTCACTATCACATAGCTATGGCTGAGATGGATACTAAAGCTAGGAAGAAATCTCCCCAGATCAGCTTAAAACAATTCGCCGATTATTTGTTCAAGAACTTGGATGAACGGTCGGAAGAGGTATGCGGATTATCTCCTTTGAGTCTGGGTGAAATCAATCAGCTGTTGGAGAAAACGAACGCACAATCTTACACCTCTCATTCAGAAGACGGGTTTTCGCATGGAACTAAATTCCGCCCTTATCTGTGGCAAGCTGGTGTCCCGATTCAATCTACCACCCTGTTGGCTGGCTTTTTGGCCTTATGGTTGAAAAGGTGTGTAGTTCCCCACCAGTCATCTGATGCTATGCCAATGGAAGTGTTGTATCCAGCCGTCCAGTTGGCTACGGGTCGCAAATTATCCTTGCTTCCTGCTATGGTGGCGGCTATTCACAGTGGATTACGGCAATTAATTTCCGTATTCACACAAGAGAAAAAGAAACCTTCCGCCAGCATATCCGCTCCGAAGCTAGAATTACCCTATACATATTTGATGACATGGTTAGTTCTTCACCGGCCAGATTTAATGGAGGCCCCTGAGGTGGTGGATCCTAGTCTTCCTCTTTTACAGACCCTTGAGGGTTGTAAATGGGTCAAACATCGATGGCCGGACATCACAAGGCAGTTCAAAATTCACAAGTGTTGGGAATTCTTCCCCTGCTTCCCTCGATTCTCCGGTACGTACAATACGACTTTATTAGATGCTGAAGACCCAAGGCAGAATCGTACCATCTTAGACGTCGGGTGTTTCCGATGGTCGATGAACATTCGACCTGGATATCTATTGTTCAGGGTAAGAGATGTTTGTCATATTGAACCCTATCTTCCATGTCGATTTGTTCGTCAATTCGGCTATGATCAAATATATGTCGGCAACCCGAATCGTCACCTTAGCTTTCGAGGTGGACTTATTGACGGGGCGAGAGCTTGGTTTTGGAGCATTGCCGGCTGTACAAATGCTGAATTTGATCTCCCTTTAGAAGTGGCACCTCTACGGATGACCTTCCTGTATTGCAAGTGGTTGATAGCCGCCAATATTGTCACTCGACGTAGGAGCATATCAGACTCAGAGGAAGAGGTAGCTCCACGGCAAGCAACAGAAGTGACCCGTGAAGCTGTGATGTCGCCCCGAGGAAAAGAGGCTGCTGAATCTTCAAGAAAAGGAAAGGAACCGGCCCTCCCAACTGGTAGCGAAGAAGAGTTTGATTCTGAGGAAACAGAAACCTCTGAGGAGGAAGGTGAAACTGGTTCAAGTTCCGAGGAGGTAACTGGTCTTCCTGATTCTTTCTTTGAAAGAGGACTTGTACGCCCTTCTGTTGCACCCACCCAACCACAGAATGCTCCGAAAAGAAGGAGGGAGAGAGTCGTTATGACTTATCCCAACCGGATGACGGTAGAGGTTCACAGTGGGGATGAAGAGGATGAAGAGGATACAGTGCCTCTCGCTCGTCGGCAAAGATCGCAATCTTCCACTCAAGTTCAAACCCAGGTCCCTCCCAGCACTGAATTACGCACCAAATATCGTCATGAAGGATCTGGAGCCCAGGATGAAACGCGTCCACTGAAAAGACGAAAGAAAGCTGTTTCTAAGCCACGTGTTCGTCTTCCTGCTTTAGAGGAGACGTCTGATCGTAGTGCTTCTTCTGCCGAACAAGGTAAGGATTCGTTTTTATCTTCATTTTATTGCTCTTATATTTCTTCATATTCAAGCATGTCTTATAACTCAATTCTTGTAGGGAGTCAAGAAGAGGGAGAATATCAAGCTGACGCTGCTTCTCCTGGCGGGATGGAGGTTGAGGAGCCCAGCTTTGTCCAACAAATGCAGGATGCTCTGAAAGATGAAACAGCTGGTGTTCCACCAACTTCTGACGTTGATCCATCTGCTTCAGACACAGGTACTGATCTTTCCCCTTTCGGAAGAGAAATCCGAGAAATGAATGAGTCAGACCGTGTGCCTCCTCTAATGACTTGTGCGCTTTGTCACCTTTTAGTCAAACTAAAAGAAGCGGGTGCAGGTAGTGGAACTCTCGAATCCGTCCCAATCGACAAAGGTAAAATTAATCTTCGTCTTGAGCAATTTCGTTTAAGTCTATATGTTGTTTATGACTCTACACGTTTTGTAGATGCCATAATGAAAGAATCTGTTGGAGGGGAGGCCACACATGCAACAGAGGTCGATGAATTCAATGAGCACCACCTCGATCTTGATCTCTCTGAAGGCGACCATCAGTATATCTCCGATTTATTATCGGGGAAAACTCCTGGTGCAGCCACAGAATCCACCATTGGAGTCGGTTTAACAGAAGCAGGTCCTTCTGAAAGTAAGACCTCTATTCTGTAAACTCCGTATATATACATATACTTTCTCTTCTTTTTTTTAAACTTGATTAATCATATAAGTGTTCGAATTATAGGACCAGTTACCGGAACTGATACAGTTATAATTACTGAGACATCTGATCAATCGGAGGGTCGCGACCTTGTGCTATGGGCAGGAACTGAGGTTGATTTGCAATGGTCAGTTCTTGAATCTCAACCTACTACTCCTATGGACCCCATGATGATAGAAGTCA
>BQKN01058109.1:55677-96190 GCA_022839385.1 Asparagus kiusianus | reverse complement strand
AGATCTAATAGCGTACCGACTCCGGGATTCCGGGGCGGGACGTTACAGTTGGTATCAGAGCTCTAGTTCCAGCATCCTTAGGATCATCCTGTGTCGAGTCGTGGAGCTATGATAGAGTTTCTTAGGATTCATGTATAGAGTCCGAAAGGATTTCCTAGTATGAGTGAGGACGATATATGCGTATATCTCAAAATTTGAGAATATTTTTTTTATGACAACTATGTTATATAAATTCAAAATATTGGTGTGAATACTATAAGTTGTGAAAATTGTATTGTGATACGCTATTTATAAAGGTCTATTTTGACTCATGAACTATTTTTGTTATATACTCAGATGTCAGAATATGGTATACCGCGCACTCAGAGATCTGGACAGGCTGAGCCACAGCAAACTTCACCCGAGCCGCATCAGACACCACCTGAGCCGCAGCAGGCTCCCCAGTATCTGATAGATCTTATGGCTCCCTTAGTTGCTAGGGTAGCAGCACTCGAGGAGCTTGTGGCGAATCATATTGCACCACCATCAGCAGCTAAAACCACCATTTTTCAAGGAATCGGGACGGCTAAGTTTCAGGAGGATAAGGAAGGAAGTGCTAAGAGAGGGCATACTGGAGACAAGGGTAAGAACAAGAGACCCTTGTCTGGACCTATACAGCAGCAACAGGGCCCTCATAAAAAGAAATCCCAACAGGATCAGGGAGAACATCAGCAACAGCAGCACAGGTTTCGGGGATCTTGTTTTAGCTGTCGCAAGGTCGGACACAAGGCATTAGAGTACCGCGATGCACAAATGAGAGCTCAGAAGGGATATGGTCCGAATCAACAGCAACAGAAGACTGAGGGGCATATTCTAGCAGTTCAGGAGGTTCCCCAGGGACAGATTGTTCTATATTCTCCAGCACCAGCGGCAGATCAGTCTTCATCCACTGGCGGAATATATGCAGTAGTTCCGCATGATGATGGAGCAAGCAGATCAATTGTGGAGGGTACGTCCCTCATAAATCTTTTTTTTTCCGCCCATATTCTTTTCATGTCGGAAATTTCGTGTTCTTCCATTTCGTATGCTTTTATGACTAGACTCCCAATCATAGCTCAGCCTCTAGACCTTCCATCATTGGTTGTCCATCCCTTTAGGTGGGGTAGCGCTTCTGGAGAGCATTTATAGGATGTGTATTATTAGTCTAGGCGAGTCGGAGTTTGTCATAGATTTGATAGTGTTGCATGTGTCCGAGTTTAATGTTATCCTTGTTATGGATTGGTGGTCATCCTGATTATCTTCACGAAGATAGCCAGATTGCGAGCGTCCAATGGGTCCGAGATGATTGTGGCCACTTCTCAGAGCAATCGTTTTGAGGAGTCACTCCTGGTGTTCATCGATGAGGAGATGTGACGGGATTATCAGGATGTCTTTCAGGACATACCTGAGTTACCTCCTGTGTGAGAGGTTGAGATTTGTTAGAGACTAGAGTTGTCTCAGAGTGTCAGGATGTCTTTCAGGGCATACCTGGGTTACCTCCTGTGTGAGAGGTTGAGATTTGCATTGTGATGCAGCCGGGCACCGCCCCGATATCCCGCGCACCCTATCGCATGACACTAGCTGAGATGAGGGAGCTTCAGACCCAATTGGACGAGTTGTTAGTTTAGGGTTTTATTCATCGGAATCGTTCTCCGAAGGGAGTGCCAGTTCTCTTCATGAAGAAGAAGGACGGTAATATGCATTTGTTTATTGATTTTTATAGTTGGGCATGTCACTTTTCAGATTTGATAGAATTTATGACCTGTTCGATCAGCTGCGCAAAGCGCAGCATTTCTCGAAGATTTGTCTTCGTTTTGGATTTATTGTAGTTGCGAGTTCGAGAGAAGGATTATCCCAACGCCGTGTTTTCCTGATTCGATGTGAATCTTTGAGTTTTGTTCCCACCATTTGGGTTGACCGATGCACCCGCTGTACCCATGTATTTTATGAACTGAGTTTCCTATCCCTTCATGGATCATTCGTGATAGTTTTATTGATGATTTTCTCACTTATTCGCGGACGGAAGTAACTCACGAGCAGCATCTACGGTTATCTTTAAAGACTATGCAGGAGAATCAGTTATATGCCAAGTTCAGAAAATACGAATTTTTTTGATTTTCAGAAGTTAGATTTCTAAGCAATGTCACCAACAGAGAGGGCATAGCAGTCGGTCCGGCTAAGGTTGTAGCAGTTCTTGACTTGGAGCCGCCAACGGCGGAAATAGGGATGTGTAACTTTTCTAGTTTGGCCGATTATTATTGGAAATTTATCCAGGATATTTGTGGTCTACACAAATACATTATTGTCAGAGTTAGGAGACGTTTGATGCAGACTTAGAGAGTAATAACATATGTCGCGCAGCAAGCTAGAGCATATGAGCAGACATATTTCCACTTAAGACTTGGAGTTAGCAGCAGTGGTATTTGCAATGAAGACATGGAGACTTTACTTATATGAAGTACGATATGAATTATTCCCAGACAATTAGAACTTGAAGTATCTTTCTTCCAGAAGAAAAACAACCAGAGACAAAGGAGGTGAATTGAGTTTACCAAAAACTACGAGTTCGCGAATCAGTACATCCAAGGACCCCTAAGATGTACAAGAGCCTAAAGAGACACTTTTGGATGAAGTGATATACATAGGAAGACTTCAGATCTTGTGTAGCTAACTACCTTACCTGTCAATAAGTAAGGGCGGAACATCAGAGACCAGCAGGATCACGGCAGCCTTTGACCATTTCGGAGTAGAGTAGGCGGGCAGTTCGATGGATCTTATCGCAAAGATTGTTGAAATCAAAGAAAGAGAATGATTCGACTTGAGTGATAGTGGATAAACTGATGAAGTCGATATATGTTTTCCTGCAAGGACTAACTTAACTATACAACGGAGATGTATGTAAGAATACTTATTCTAGATACTATTCGACTTCATGGAGTTCCAGATATGATAACATCAGATTGAGGTTTCGGTGTTCATTCTGCACTTTTGGAAGGGTTTCTAGGATGTCTTTTGAGTAACAGATTTATCTTATTGTAATGTATTTTACCAACCGACAGATGGTCAAACGGAAAGAGTAAATTAGATATTGGAGGATCAGGTTGCGGATATGTATCGTTGACTTTCAAGGCAACCGGAAGGAATCATATTCCACTGATAGAATTCGCTTATAACAACAGTTATCAAGCAACAATTTGTGTAGCCCCGTATGAAGCATCTTACGGGAGGCCTTGCAGATGGCCTATATATTGGGTAGAGCAGGAGGATATTTTAATGCTTGGGCCAGAGCTTATGAAGTAGAAAGTAACATAAATCAGAGGATAGGTTCTAGCCGCTCAAATTCAGCAAAAGAGCTATGCAGATAAGAAATGAGGACATTTGGAGATTCAGAATTGAAGGGTTAGTTGTGCTGAAAGTATCATCTAGGAAAGACGTTCAGCGATTCGGAAGGCGGAGAAAACTTAAGCTGAGATATATTGGACCGTTTCGAATTTTTGAGCTTATTGGAGCTATTTCATGGGGACTAAACTTTCCAGCATGGATGTCTAGTATACATAAAGTAATTCATATTTCAATGATCAAGAAGCATTTGCATGATGAGGAGCAGCAGCGAGTGTTGGATACTCCGGAGATTGAGCTTCAGGATGATTTAACTACTATTGAGATTCCGGTTCGTATTCTTGCCAGAGAGGACAAGAGGCTTAGGAACAAGGTAATTCCATTGGTAAAAGTTCAGTGGAACCGAGGAGGCATTGAGGAGATTTCATGGGAGCACGAGGAGGACATGCGTCGTGACTACCCACTCCTGGTTGAACAGGTAAATGAATTCTTGTTTTGATTTCATGTCTTTGGTTATGTGCATATCTTTGGTTATGTTTACATTTAACACTATAATGAGAATACTATCGCTTAATTTTTAATCTTTTGGAACACATGGTATATGTATGGGGGGTTCCTTGTTTGGATTTTTCACCCGATGTACTAGTTCCACTAGATTAGAAATTGAGCGAGAATATTATCATTGTAGATCGTTAAGTGTAAATATCTCTATAAGGTTATGTAAGAGTCCATATTGCAAAGTTCGTATGATTTCCGAATTTCGAGGACGAAATTCTTCTAAGGGGGGAAGAATGTAAAACCCCGAAAGAAATTTCTATAATATATATATATATATATATATATGTGAATTATTGATAGTAAATAATTCCCGTATGATGAATAATCATAAATATATGCATGTGTATATCTGATAAATGGTTTATCAGTGCTTGGGAACCCAGCAGGTATTTTCAAGTGAGAGAAATCGAGTGAGTTAGCGATCAGCAGGAAAAAAAATGCCCTTAACAAGCATTTTTGTGCTGATCGGTCGACCGACGCGGTCGACCGGCGCGGTCGACCGATCAGCGGTCAGAGAGCGTATTTCAGGTTTTGGGTTTCGGGTGTTAGTTTTGGGCTTACGGGTTTCGGGTCGGGTTGGGGAGCTGGTATTTATACCAACTCAACCCATACACCCAGGAGACATTCTCAGCCCCAAATCGTAACCCTAGCCCCCTGTCTCTTCCTCTTCATTCTCAAAACCCTAACTGGAGCTGGGGATTGGAGGAGTTGGAGGAGCTCCAGGAGATTTCTGCAGATTTGAGCAAGGAGGATCATCCCCACAGCGTTCATCAGCACCTAAGGCGAGTATCATCTCGCCCAATCCCTCACCCCCTTCCCTTACTGTTTTATTGGGATTTTTTTTATGAGATTTTTGATGAGCCAAGAAGTATTTTCGTATAAAATGAGTTCTTTACAATAGGGTTTGCAAGAATCAAGTTTTCAGTTTATAAAAATCCACCAACGTTTTGTCTAACGAAGATCTAGATTTGGGATTTCTTAAATAAGAGCTAAATCAGGTTTTACTGCCATTAAGACGTTTTGGCTTGTTTCTCATAGATTTTGAATATTTAAAAAAGGTAGATTTAAACTTTGATTTGGGTTGCTATTCTTCAGTATGATGTTTAAATCATTTGAGCAAGCGTTATCGTAAAATACCAAAATTTTATTTCCAGGTTTCAGCAGCTGACAGAACCCAGGTAGGTTCTGTCCGCTCGGCGGTCGACCGACGCAGTCGACCGCTGAGCTCGAATCAGGGCTCCGGCCGACCGCGAATAGATTTCGGTCGACCGAGTAGTTTTTCGGTCGACCGCGATTTGAAATCGGTCGACCGAGACAAATTTCGGTCGACCGACGGCTCTGGCGGGCGACCGCCAAATTTTCATATCAGAATTCGGTCGACCGAGAGGCAAAATTCCAGGTTTGCTGTATTAGACATTTTTCACTCCTATTCGGGGTTTGTTTGGTTTATCTGACCCTGGTAATTAGTCCCACTATGTATCCGTGTATGATAGATGACCTGAGGGTATAAAGTGGGGACTTACACACTGATTTGAGTATGGATTAATATAAGTGGACTATTTTATATATATCACAGCGACCGTTGCACAATTTCACAGTCCTCGAGTGGGACATGCGTTGCGATTGAATCCTCGTGTTGGATATGCATTCACATCCGGTCCATGCGTTGGACAACGGTCACATCCGGTCCATGCGTTGGACAACGGTCACATCCGGTCCATGCGTTGGACAACGGTCACATCCGGTCCATGAGTTGGACAACGGTCACATCCGGTCCATGCGTTGGATAGCGGTTATATTCAGTCCTCGTGTTGGACATTCACTACTTTTCAGTCCTCGTGTTGGACTGTGATTTATAGAAGTCCTCGTGTTGGATTATGTTTCATCTCAGTCCTCGTGTTGGACATTTGCCACTTATTCCAAGAGTTTGGAAACCACAGTATATAGTTCCTATATCGGATATATTTTCTTGACCCTGTGTATGATACTTCCACGGAAGTTTATAATGTAACACTTGTGTAGATTTTGACATGATATTCATGTAAGTAATAACATGATATTCATGTAAACTATGATATGGTACTGTACTTATGTTCTGAGATTAGCTGTTTTTCTTTTATTATTGTTTTCTATACTAGAACCTCGGGTTAGGTGTTTAGAGATTTACAATTTGAGATACAAGGTATATACATGAGGGTTTCCTTGTTTGGATTATTTCGCTCGACGTACCCATGCTCGTGTTGTAAATTTCTAAATACTAAAACCCTCTTTAGATAGATCAATGATTTTAGATCTATTATATATTATCTGTATCTTCATATACACGAGCCCTTTTCCCTTGGGGTTTGGTTGTGATGTTACTCGCTAGCGCTTTGACGCTCGTTGTCCCTCCCCCTTTCAGGTAACGAGCCAGGAGCCCGGAGTGTCGCAGGTTGACACGATGCACTTTAGCGTCTGCTGTCTACTTTAGATATATTTTACTTTTGAGCTCCACTGTAGACTTTTTGGTTTAGACATTTGAGAGTTTATTCTAGAAGTTGTAAAGGCGGTATGCCTTATTTCCTTAACTAAGACTTATTGTATTTGAGACTTGTTAAGAATTCCTGTTTATGCATTTCAGATATGGACTTTGTATTCCTGTGTGTTGGATGATGAAATACTATTTTGATCCCCTTTCATTTCATCAGTATCTCTTGTATTTTATTTTACTTGCGTTGTACCTACACCTGTTGTTGACTCTACTAGAGAGGTGTTAATTGTGATGGTGAAACATGTTGTTGCACGGTGTGGTGCATGGCAGGTTTGACATTCCTGGTTTCACCAAGGACTGCAGCCTTGTGTGAACCTAGGGGCGTCACAGTTGGTATCAGAACCAAGCCAACCGGAATTGTAAGAGCTAAGTGCTATGCGGCGTAAAGTGCTACGTCGAGAGGGCGGGATCCACCTCTTGAGGCCGTAGGAGCCACCTCTAGAATCTCACACGGATGGTACGGTCTTGGATGATATGATTTGGCACAACGAGGACGTTGTGAGTTTAAGTGGGGGAGTATGTAATACCCCAACCCTTGAGAGGGTGTTGTGATAAGTATTGATAGATTTGATTGGAATACTCATACCACCAAGATGCATCTTCTTTTCGGAAACCCAACTCCTAGAAACTCCAAAGTTAAGCGTGCTTGGCCTGGAGAAATTCTAGGATGGGTGACCCCCTGGGAAGTTTTCCAGGGAGCACGTGAGTGAGGACAAAACGTGCTGAAAAGACATGTGGTAGTTTGTGAGGCCAGTCCATCAGATCTAATAGCGTACCGACTCCGGGATTCCGGGGCGGGACGTTACACCAGTTGCCGAAACTGATACAACTATAATCACTGGGACTCATGATCAACCTGAGGGTCGTGACCACTCGTCATGGACGGGAACCGAAGTTGATCTTCAATCATTCATTCCCGAATCTCAACCTACTACTGCCGTGGATCCCATGATGATAGAAGTCACTGTCACCCCTCAAATTAGTCCAGTCGCAATAAAAGCGAGACCAACTGAAGAAGTTGGTACGTCGGCTGATGTTGTGCCTAGAGTTGGTGAGTTTTACCCATCATTTGTTTCAAACTTTTGATTACCATTCCATCATACTCATTGTGATTCTCTTGTTTGCAGAATATTCTCCCAAGGAGCCTCTCAACTTAGACCCAAAGTTCTCTGAGGTTGAGATTGAAAAATCTTCTGACGTAGCTGGTGCATCAAAAGCTGCTATTCCTGAACCAACTTTGACTGTTCAGGAAACCGTACTACCCCCATTGGACAGGCAGGGTCTTGTTGAAGGTTTTTCTTTTAAACTTAGCATGCTTCAGATTGCTGTTATGTATGCATATAAATGTTCTGTACTAACTTATTTGTCCTCATCGCAGCTTCTTCTTCATCATTATCAGACCGCATACAAGCATTATTGGCGGACGAAGACCCGGATAAAGCTGTCATTTGTTCTGATCTCCAAGGCTTTGTCCCTTTTTTGAATACCATGATCGATCGCATTCTCTTCAAAGGGTCACCTTTTGAGAATTTTAAAAGACCTCTTGATCACTACATATCAGAAATTAGAGAGGAAGGATATGGTGAGTTAGCCGATTCGCTCAGTGCTTATTTGGTCGACTTGAGGCGACATGTTGAACTTCTGAAGGATCTCTGCACCAAAGGCGTACCCTCCTATATCGCTTCTCACATGGACTCCAGGTTACAAGCGTGGCGTGATTCTCAAAAATCTGCTAACTCCGAACTTCAAAAGCTAAGAGCCCGCAGTAATCAACTTAGGATGAGTGTTGGCAGAAAAACACAAGCCAAGGTCAATCGGTATCGGGACTTAGAGTCTAGTCGAGCTGAGATAGCCCGCTTGGAAGAACAACTTGCAAAGGCCAAGGATGCTCACGAAATTTTGGAGTCTGATTTGGCAGAGATAACTCAAACTGAAGAAAGCTTATTTTAGCAACTGAATAATCAGGATCAGATACTTGCTGAGAAGGAGCGAGAGGTCGCCGAACTTCAGAGTGTTGACGAAGAAGCTTTCAAAGTTAAATTGACGGCTGAGCTTGAACAGGCTTATGCGTTAGAGCTTTCGAAACTTGAAGATCAGATTCGTCAACATAAACTTTTGTAATTGGAGAACATATATTTTTGTAGCTTTATTTGAACGCTTTTGGTTAATATAGTGAACCCTCTTGCTCATTAAGATTTTATTATGCTTACTCATTCTTGTTTAGAATAAATAACCATAATACTTATAGGATTTTTGGCAAATCCTCAGCCATCAACGGATTTGATATGCCTTTACCGATTACCGTTTGAGTCGGGCTACTATGTGAATTATCTAGGTCCGTTTCACATATAACGTTATGCTAAAAGAATTAAACTCTTTTAGGCTTTGAACTACAATATTGAATATGTAGGCTACATATGTTAGATGTAGACTTATCTCTAATAGGGGATTGAGATAACGTCCCCCATGTATGAACGACATGGATTTTAAAATGTAAATAGGTTGTGTTTCCTATGTAGGATAACAAACCCGATATTATAAAGAAAGAATTGGGTATTCTATCTTTCAATCTCTTATTTATTGGTAGAGATAAACCCAAAATCGGAGAGGAAGAATTTTATATTCTATCTCCTGGTCTCTTGTTTGTTGGTAGAGATAAACCCAAAATCGGAGAGGAAGAATTTTATATTCTATCTCCTGGTCTCTTGTTTGTTGGTAGAGATAAACCCAAAATCGGAGAGGAAAAATTTTATATTCTATCTCCTATTGCAGAAGACACTCAAAGTGGGGTCTCCACTTAGAGAATCTGGACTTGTTTGAATAATCCTAACTGTCATAAGGTTTGATTATTCAATTCAAAAGTGAATCTTTCGTTCACAAAATGAATCGAAAGGAGATTTTGGTTGTGGTCCTAACTGTAGTAAGGTTTGACCAAGTGAGAGTTTTGAGACGATCCTAACTGTAGGAAGGTTTGATCGCTCGATTTGTGGGCCTCTCGTTCATTGAAGGAATCGAGATGAGATTTTGGCTTTGGTCCTAACTGTTTAAAGGTTTAACCAAATGATGGTTTGAGACGATCCTAACTGTTTAAAGGTTTGATCGTTCAGTTTATGGACCTCTCGTTCACAAAATGAATCGAGAGGGGATTTTGGTTTTGGCCTTAACTATAGTAAGGTTTGACCAAATGAAAGGTGGGAGTTTAAATGATTTTAATCCATGACGGATTTTGGTGTACTCTTCGTCGATCGATTTGATCGGTGAGGGGTTTTGTGAGGAAAGATCAACTGCTTACAGATTTGAATCTCATCTCACAAAAGCTGTAAAAGAACTTTTATGATAATCCAAAGCATATTATTTGAAATATCAGTTTCATATTGAGAACAATTAACTGATCTCGGGTTATCCCGAAGTATCCTTTACAGGATTCTCTAGGAACTTCCCGTTCTGTATAGGTTATCCTGAACGTATTACGGATAATATTTTTTTAGGAACTTCCCATTTATTGGCATCATTAATTTGCTGCCATCCTGAGTAATCAGGCGATAAGCGCCGTTTGAATAGACTGTTTCTATTACAAACGGTCCTTCCCATTTAGGTTCAAATTTTCCTTTCTTCTTGGAGTTGAGGATCATAGGCCGTCTTTCAGCTAGGACCAAATCTCCTTCTTTAAAACTCCGTTGTCGAACCTTTTTGTCAAAAGCTCAAGAAATTCTGGCTTGGTAGAACTCAATATGCTGTTGAGCTTCTAATCGCTTTTCGTCGAGCATCTCGAGTTCTTCGAGACGTTTTTGGTGTTGTTCTTCGATTGTCATCTGTGTTGCGAGAGCAATCCGAAGAGATGGAATTTGTATTTCCAATGGAAGAACGACTTCATATCCGTATACCAACGAATACGGGGTCGCTCCCGTTGGTGTACGCACCGTGGTATGATAGGCCCATAGAGCTGCACCAAGCTTGTCATCCCAATCTCGTTTATTAGTTTTCACGAGTTTTGACAAGAGCTTTATGATTGTTTTATTGAAGGCTTCAGCCAATCCATTTGCTGTGGGATTGTAAGCCGTCGACGAAATGTCCTGAATTCTGAACTTCTCGCAAAACCTGATGAAGGCGTTGCTGACGAATTAAGGACCGTTGTCATGTATGATTCGTCTTGGAACACCATGCCGGTAGATGATATGGTGTTTGATGAATGTGATGACGTTACTCGTTTTAACTTCTCTGAGCGGAATCGCTTCAGCCCATTTGGAGAAGTAGTCGGTAATTGCTAAGAATGAACCGATCACCTTTGACTGACGGGGGATTTATAGGACCAACAATATCCATTCCACAGGTCTTAAACGGCCATGACGTTGCTGACGGGTGTAGATGCTCTTGAAGCATGTGCATATAATTTGCATGTAATTGACATAATTGACATCGTCGGGCGTAGTCAGCTGCGTCCTTTACCATAGTCGGCCAATAATAGCCAATTCTCCTAAGTCGGTCACAGAGTTTAGGACCGGGTTGATGTGCACCACATATCCCTTCATGCGCCTCTTTGAGTGCTTGTTCCGCTTCCTTATTGGATAGACAACGGAGTAATAGACCGTCGTACGACCGTCGGTACAACATTTGTGATTCAACGTTGTAGTAAAATCTCAGTGCTCTCTGCCGAATCGAATCCCTTTCTTTCACATCTTCCGGTAAGATACCGTGTAGGACATAATCAATAATAGGGAAACGCCAATCTCGAACTTCGGGTTCAACTCTTGTTGAATATGCTTCTTTAGCAACTGAGTCGTAGATCGGAACAATAAGTTGGTGAGTTCTCACTGTAATTAATTGTTCTGTCTCGGGAGGTTGAGCCAGAGATACAGACAATGCCACCAATGCGTCTGCGTATGCATTTTGGAGACGCGGAACGTACTCGATGAAAATTTCTTCAAACGAGCTTGCTATTTCGATGGCCACCTGGTGGTATGGAATCAGGTCTCGATTTCTGACTTCATACTCTCCTCGAATCTGATTAACTACCAATTGAGAATCTCCAAAAGCTTCAAGGTATTCGACCCCCAACTCTTTAGCAAAATTGAGTCCAATTATCAATGTGTTATACTCGGCTACATTATTAGAGCATGGTTCGGTCAACGAGTAAGCTCTAGGTAAGACATGCTTTCCCGGGGAAACTAAAACGACCCCCACTCCTGAGGAGATTTTAGAACATCCACGTTGGTTGCTCGGGAAGCCCCATCGAAGTACAATTGCCACACTCGTTGATGTGAAGTGACATTAACTTCGTGAGTTTCATCGGGCAGATCGTCGTACAACTCCACTACATCTTTCGTAGGATTTTCCGCAAAAAGATCGTAAATAGCTCGTCCTTTAACTGACTTTTGTTGTTTGAAATACAGATCATATTGCGATAACAGTAGAGCCCACCTGGCTAAACGCCAATTCATGGAGGCCGGTTGGGTCATGAATACCCGGATTGGGTTTATGTTGGAAATGACATAAATTGTCTGTCCAACCAAATAATGTCACATTTTTTGGATTACGAATACCAAGGCGAGGCATTCTTTCTCGATCATTGGATAACGAGATTCAGCTCCAACCAGTGTGCGACTCAGATAATATACAGCTTGTTCATGACCGTTATCGTCGTCTTGTGCGAGTAATGCACTTAACGAATGGCTCGTCGCTTTGACATAGATCAAAAACGGTCTGCCTGATTTCGGTGCAACGAGAATAGGTGGATTCGCCAGATATTTCTTAATATCTTCGAATGCCTTTTAGCATGCTTCGTCCCAAACGAACGACACGCCTTTCTTTGTGAGTTTAGAGAATGGTTGACATTTTCCAGACAAATTCGATATAAATCGACGGATATATGCCAATCGACCTTGCAACCCCCTGAGTTCTTTAAGATTCCTCGGGGGTTGCAATTCATGTATCGCCTTTACTTTATCAGGGTCGATATGAATACCTTTTGTAGTGATGACAAATCCAAGAAATTTACCGTTGGACATTCCAAGGAAGGACTTAGTTGGGTTCATCTTTAACTGATGAGCCCTCATAAGTTCGAACATCGTCTTCAGATCGTTAATGTGGTCGTTTTTATCACGGCTCTTAACGACCAGGTCATCAACGTAGCATTCAATTGTCTTCCGAATGTGCTCTTGAAAGATCTTCGTCATTGCTCGTTGGTACGTAGCACCGGCGTTTTTCAAACCGAAAGGCATAACAGTATAACAAAAGACACCAAGGGGTGTTCTGAATGCTGTATGTTTTTCATCGTCTGGGTGCATCTTGATCTGATTATATCCAGAAAATCCGTCCATAAATGACATTCTCTCGAACCCGCAAGTGTTGTCAATGATGACGTCCGTGATCGGTAAGGGGAAATCGTCTTTAGGACATGCGGTGTTTAGATCTCTGAAGTCAATGCAAATTCTGATCTTTTCGTTCTTTTTAAGAACTGGAACGATATTGGCCAACCATTCAGGATGTTGTTCTTCTCTGACAAAACCCGAATCAATTAATTTCTTGACTTCAGCTTCTATTGCCTCCATAATCTGCGGACGAAACCGTCTTTGTTGTTGTTTGACAGGTTTGGCATCCGGTTTAATGTTAAGGCTATGCATTGCTACATCTGGGTCGAGTCCCGGCATATCTTCGTAGTTCCATGCGAAAACGTCGATATACTCTTTAACGAGGGCGATTAGCTCCTCTTTTTCATCCGCTGGAAGATCACCGCTGATAAATATAGGCTTTGGGTTAGCTTCATCACCCATATTAACTTGGACTACTTTATCTTCGGTAGGAGGTTCTCTTTGCTCAAATCTATCGCCGTATTGGATATTCATGTAATACATCCATGGATCTTCCCAAATAGGCAACTGATCGTCTTCTTCGGTTGTGGAAGGATCAACCGTCGCCATATTCGACATTAGGGCTTTGAATCTTTCTCCAATGCTCACGTCAGAATCCCAGGTTGAAGCATCGGATGAATGCCCACTCTTATTTATTAGTTGGCTAATAATCTGTTGGCCATATTCGTCATCAGATGATGAAGTATAACCCAGACCCCTTTTATGACTGTAATAATTATCAGGTCTCCCTTTTGGTACATAGGTAGGACGGGGTGGAACCCTAACACCTTGACCAAAATGAAGACCTTCACCGAGCGAGAGGTTATAGCCTTGGCTCATCATGTAACCATTCGCTTGTGAACTGTACCGAGAGAAATGCCGCCCGAGTTCTTCATCATCCGAATAAGTGTCTAAGAAAAGATCTGGGGTCGGGGATGGTTCCCCTTTCCCGAAAATTATTTCTTTTTCACCCCCTGTCTTTGCGGGTAGGAGCATAGTTGTTCCGACTGAACTTCGGATATGTTTCATCGTCGTGCAAGACGAACGAAGCGGCATATGTAGGCTAGGGTCGTCATACAATTCCTGCATTACATCATCGAGACAACGCGAGTACTCTAAATCATTGTTTATT
This sequence comes from Asparagus kiusianus, assembly GCA_022839385.1. Classification (NCBI taxonomy): domain Eukaryota; kingdom Viridiplantae; phylum Streptophyta; class Magnoliopsida; order Asparagales; family Asparagaceae; genus Asparagus; species Asparagus kiusianus. The sequence continues at coordinate 82,266 of BQKN01058109.1, read as the reverse complement.
ATTTCATCGGCAAGCTGCCAGTTACAACTTTCATTCGACGAATTACCACCGTCAAGATCGATTACAAGAGGTTCAATGTCATTTAGTACAAGACCTTCACTATAATCGAGCCCGGCTTCGGTATCAGCTTCTTCGTCGCTGTCCGTACCATGGGCCGATGGTTCAATATTGGATTCAGCACCATAAAGAAGGGAGTCAGTAAAGTAGTTTTCTAACCCCTTGAATGGTTGCTTATCCGCGACCACCGTCTTGACCTCATCATTAGTGTCGACATATTTCAGACACTGATGGAGGGTAGAGGGAACTATAAGATTACTGTGGATCCATGGATGACCCAACAGTAAATTATAGGAAGTCTCGGCATCAATTACATAGCAGGTGACCTCGGACTTCAGGTCTCCGAGCTGACACTTCACCAGGATTTTTCCCAACGGTCTTGATCCACTAGTATTGAATCCGTAGATGACCGTCCCCGTGGAGGCTAGCTTACTGGCGGGGATTCCGAGGTGGTACATCAACCGAAGTGGCATGATGCTAACAGCGGAACCCGGATCAACTTGAATCCGGTTGACAACGCTCGAGCCAATATATCCAGTGAAATATAGAGGCCTATCATGTTTCGAATTTTTGACTTGCATATCTTCTTTTGTGAAAGCGATGCAAGAAAACTTCGTGGCTGCCAGATTGCAATGCTGAATCGACGACTCTGGCTCTTCGAGAGTTGGCTTAATCTGAGTAAGGAATACCTCAGAATCAGCCAAGGTTTCTTGTAACGCTTCTCTGGTATCTTTCGAGAGGCGTAGTAACTCGTATAGCATAATCCTTGCTGGGATATTAGCTAGCTGGGCCATAACATCGAAACGATATGGTGCGTTCGAGCTTTCCGGTTTATCTCGTCCAATTGGTCGATTGAAACGAGACTGCTTCGGAACTTGAACCTCTTTACGTTGGGGTTCCTTCTCTTTTTGCTTAGCCGGTTGTTGCGGCCTTTCAGCAGCTACTGGAGGAGTTGCAACTACCCCCAGCTCCTTCAGAGTTGTAGCATTTGGGTTAGAGGTTTTAGGATATTTATAATAGTATTCATTCCCACCCCTTGTAGCGAAAGATTCCTGCTCTTCTTCAGAAAGCGGTAAAGCTGGAATCTGTTCATGATTCTTCTCGGGAATTGCCGAGGCTCCATAACAAGACTTCTCTTTCCCCTTGCCATTTGATTTCTTCTTTGATGTGGATGTCGTCCACTATTCATCTTCAAGTAAATTCGGATGAACCCAAAGGATTTCGCCGTTGGGGGTTGTATGAGATACAAGCCCTTTTTGGCGCTGTCCATGAGGGTCGTCGTTGATGGTCTGCATCTTGACCTTTGATACTGGTTCGGCTTAAAACCAGGATAAAGGAACCGATCCGAAGCTAATGGACACTGCATTTGCACCTACTTTCTTCTCCTTTGGTTTCGGTGTTACGATTCCAACATCGATGTTTGTATTTTGTCTTTCAAGACATAACACGTCTTAGTGGGATGGTGAACCCTTCGGTGATACGCACAATACTTCGGGTCGTCGGTCTTCTTCGCTTCTTCTTGGTTTGTGACCGGTGGAAGCTTGATCTTGTTGTTATCTAACAGATACTTGAAGATAACTGGCACTTCATCCTCTTTGAAAGAGTACTCCTTCGGGAACTTAGGCTCTGAGGCCTTAAACTGCTTCGTAGGCTGTTGATTCTGATTTGGTGCTAGTTGAAAGGATGACTGCTGTGGTTGTTATTGTGGCTGTTACGATGTTTGGTGTGCATCAACAGCAGCCCCAGACCCTCTTCCTCTGCCTCGAGAGTTAAAGTTTTGTTTTTGAGGATTATCTTGTGGCAGTCCTCTTTCTAACTTTTTTCTCTTAAGAAAGCGCTCGGCTTGTTCACCTCTCACTTTCAATTCCTTCCAAGTCTTAGAAGGTACAACCCCCATGACTTCTAACACATCCAGCGACAAGTTATTGTGACATGTCAGTAGGATAAACTCTTCTGTGAGCGGATCTCGGCAGTTTAACGCTTTGTTCCGAAATCGTTTGACGAAGACATCAACTGACTCCCCGTTTATCTGCTTCTCGTCCAACAACGTGCCAATAGAGACCTCGGTGTCGTCGTTAAAGAAATTAGTGAGGAATAATCCTTCCATATCTTCCCAGCTGGTGATGCTCCCGGGTTTGAGACGTTGGTACCAATCGAAGGTAGGCCCACGAAGGGTTCCTACAAATAACCGGACCATCAATGCTTCGTTTTCGGATATCGCGTCCAGATGTGACTTGAAATAGATCAAGTGCTGAGTGGGTGAACCCCTGCCATCAAAATGAGTAAAGTTAATCAAATTAAACTTTGGGGGATAAGGAATCAGATCCCACTCCCTCGGGTATGGGTACGAAATGCCCGTTTTCTTCACTTCTTGGGCTATCATCAGAGCGTTGACTTTGCTCTCAAGATCCTGCATCTTTTTGTCCTCTTCCTCACTCTTTTTCAAGTAAATTTGAGGAGGTTGAGTAGATGATTTGGCCGGACCGCTTTCAGAATTGTCTTTATCGGGAGGAGGATCGGCAAAGACAGTCTCGTCTTCTTCGTCACCATCCTTAGTTGTATGTACAGGTCTAGCGTTACGCTTGCTGGATTCCGCCTTTTGGCTCGATTCCGGTTGATGTTATTAAACTTGCAAATCTCGAACCTGCTGCATAGTCAACTCCATCTCGGTTTTGATTTCAGCTCTAATTTCTTCGCGTTGTTTGGCTAACGCTTCCTGTAGTATTTGAGCCAATTGGTCTGGCGTGATTGCGAACGATTCTCTGGCTCTCCTAACACCGGATGTAGTATCGTCCGATGCAACGGCGGAACAAGTATCTGACAGTTCCTCTTCTGAAGATAACCCCTCGTGCATTTTCCTGTAGTCCCGACGTCGACTGGCTCTTCGTTGTAATCGCAACATTCTTTCAGATAGACCCTGCTCAACTCTCCCTTCTGGAGAGAAATCAGGGTCAGGGTTGACTAATAGCTGCTTTCCTCTGCCGGTCATATTAATAGTGACCTCAGGGAATTCATCTCGCCGAATTGCAGGTTTCTTCTTGTTAAAGCGCCTCACTTTGGGTTTTGGCGTTTCCGCAGACAGTCTTTGAAATACGGAGACTCTTGTTGAATTAGTTTTAGAGCAACCGCATTCTGTCAATACTGCTTTAATGAGCCTCTCGCAGGAGCAATGAGACTCGTCTTCTCGGACAATTCTTTTTCTCGATTTATTGTTTTGATAGTACAGCTCATCATTATTATGATTTGAGCAACCTATCCTTTGTTTTTGAACCTTGTTAACATGCACAGGACGACTAGTTGTCGCCTCTGAGCGATCCAAGGTTAAATTTTTAAATACACCCCCATGAGGGTGTGGTGTTTTCATAGGTCCTAAACGAGAGTGAACTGGTATTCTCTCGTTCTGGACTGGTGCAGTTCTGTCAGGAGGGTGTTTACGACCCCCTGCATAAGAAACCACCAAGGGTTTATTTGCTGGATCTGATTGTTCTTTGACTGGGGCTTTGCCTCGATCGTCAACCGAAGGACCGAGGCGATCTGCCATTGTGATCTTGAACTTTGATAAGTCTGGACTAACCCATGGTTTCACTGGTGATACAGTAGACGGGCTCGGAACGGATGTTTGCGACGCCTTCGGAACCCAAACTTTACGGTTATTTGGTGACTTTTTAGACACTATTTCTTTCTTGGTTCCTTGTATTTGTTGACGACGGGCACGAGCTCGAGCGGCTTTTGCCTGACGTTTTTGTATACGTTCCTTGAGGGTTGAACGAGCCCTTTTGACGAGGGTTCATTCCTCCGTCGTAAGTTTTGCAGAAATATGATTATTTTGCCGTTGAGGCAATTGAACCGCTTTTTGTTTTCTCGACTCTAGGTCCGCATAATAATAGACCCCGTCGGTTTGTTGCATGGCTTTAGCCAATTGTCGAGCACGGCGCTGGCGCTGTCTCTGACGAGCTCTCTTTGTCAGCACCGGTGAGCTATGATTCAGCGACTCCTTAACGGGTGCGGAGTCATTTGGGGCAGGGATGTTGCAGGAAGATTCCTTAGCAGCAGTCGGGCAAGAACCTTCACCTGCGGCCTTCATTGGCATTGCAGACTTGAAATTTTTTCTGGGAGATGAAACCTTCCTATACTTGTGGGGTGAGGAAAGTTTTGATGATGAGGATGATAGGTATTCCTCGAACTTCGCCTGATCGAATTCGTATTCGATCTCTTCGTTAACAACGATCTTGATTGGTTGCGACACGGCGGCCTCGGCAGCGAGGCCGCTGGCTCTCACTGTGGTCGCCAGTTTATTTTCAGCAAAAGTTGCTTCCATTGATAATTCTATTGAACTTCGGTCGTTTACAACGAATTACAATAAAAAAATGAGAAAATTACAACTTTTGAGAAAATAACACAAAAATCGTCTATCGATTCTTGTTTTTGTAGGACTTTGCCTGTGCCGTGAGCGCTTTGACTCGTGGACCGCCGAATCACAGATCGTGAAGGGGGCTTAATGATTCTTCCTTCGTTTATCGAAGTGAGAATTTAAAATGAGGATCTTATCAAAGTAAGATGATCGTTCTTCTTAAGATTAAGTCAAAGCTCAAATCTCAAGGAATCACACCAAACTCAAGTCTGCTCTCTCTCTGCTCTGGTTTGCTCGAAAATATGCTCGATCCTCGTCAGAAATGACCCTAGGGGGTATTTATAGTCTCAGGGGTCTGTAACTACAAAAACACAACAAAACAACACGTTAAGGCCGCGAGATAGTGTTTACTGTCTCGGCGGGCGAGACAGTGTTTGCTGTCTCGGCCCGCGAGACAGTAAATACTGTCTCGGAAAAGGAATATTCCTGGCGGTTTTTATGTAACTGCTGTCCCACGTCTCAAACTCCGTTATTTTGGCAGTTATTCACTTGATTTTCGCCCATGATGTTTCCCACGTCCCTTGGCAGTTAATGGACACGTGTAGGGCAGTTACCAAGGTGGTTTTCGACCATTTCAACACTGTCTCGCTGGCGAGATAATAAAACACTGTCTCGCTGGCGAGACAGTAAACACTGTCTCGCTGGCGAGACAGCAAAGTTTGTCTCGCTTGCGAGACAGCAAAGTCTGTCTCATTTATGAGACAGTTCATGCCTGTCTTTATTTTTCAAAAACAGTATGAGATCAATTCTTATGATTTTTTGAGTGATCTTCTCTATGTTTGGGATACCTATAGCATTTTTTGATGCCTACAAAGACCTAGGCACCCAACCTCAGGGTTGCCACTCTTCCAAAATGTATCCATAAGCCTAAGGTATGAATATTAAGTATATGGCCAATATTTAATTGATCTAAAAACTTAGCAGTTATCTGTCAAGTTCTGATCAATTAAACGCTCAGTCAAACTAAGGCATCAGGTGAACTAGTTGTCATAAATCCCCAGCACGGGTTGACACATTACAACTAACCCACTTAAGCCAACATTTCAGATAAGAACAAAGCTACACAGCTAAAAGAATATAAACAATGAAGGCAAGCTCAAGAATGGAGATAAAATTTAATTTATATTCAATAAGAGTAAACTTTATTACAAACTTCTCTACAAAAAAAAAGAGACGTGTGGGTCTTCAAAGCTCTCGACCAGATTTGAGAGTTGGACTTGGCGGTCTCCTAGTGGTAGCAGTTGTAGAAGATTCCCCAGGGACCCCAGCAACAGGCTCGACCTTATCGTCACTCGCTGATAAATCCAGCCCGTCTTTATTTTTCTCGACATCTTTTAACAAATTGAGTTAGCAGGAGACGCAGAAAGGATAGAAGCGATCTGGAGTAGGATGAGAGTTGCGAGGCACTAGAGAAGCAAAGTAATCATCGCCAGCTTTACATGCTAAGGCCACCTCGGCTTTTCTTATAAAACCACGACGCCAATCGTCAACCACCTTCTTTTTATGCTACTCCGAATCCAGGTGAACGAGTTTATCCTTCAGTTTTTTGACAAGATCCATGGACGCCTGAAGCTTCGATTGCAGCTCTTCAAAGTCCCTCCTCGTCTTTTCAAGAGATATGCGACTTGATCGAGCCTCTGCCTCAATTGTCATCCTACGACGCTTCTCGGACTCGACCTCCGCCTGTAGATGAATCATCTCCATTTGAAGATCCTCGATGGTCCTCACCTGCTTGGAGAACTGGGTTCAAAAGCTCTTGAGGAGCTCTTCCTTCTCATCCAGACTCTGGCACCAAGCGCCTTCTTTGTGAGCCAATTCGTCCTCCAAGACAGTGATCATCTTCTTTGTCTCTTCCTTGGCCAACTTCTCCTTTGCTAGCCCTGCTCGGCGTTCAAGGGAATGCGCAAGTCGATTGAACAGGGCATGCTTCAGCAAAGTCCCCCGAGTCAAACAAGCTTGGAGAGCTTGGTGTATGCCAACACTTGGCATATCCTCCAAAATCCTCTCGTCAGCTCCATCTGGTCTGACGGAGTTTCAGCTCTCCCATTGACGCCGTCGTCCACCCAATCGGCTCCTTTTCAGGACGATGAGACGCCTTAGGAATAGTATTAGGGCCGACAGCATCCTCCTTGATCGCTAGGGTCATTGTCTCCCTATCAAGAGAAGACTCATCTATCCACCCCCATATTTTCTAAACGTTAAGCTGATTTACCAGTGGATCCGTCCTAGTTGGTTGGGCCCCCACAAGCGGTCCGATTGGGTGCCGCCTCTTGACCCTTGTCCTCCCCCTTAATTTAGAGAAAATTTTAGCTGCTTGAGGCATCAAGACAGTCGCCTCCTTAGCGTTGAAGGCCCCCCTCAGCTTCTTATGGGGCCTAGCAGTGGAACTCAACCCCTTAGCCCCTGCATTCCTCTTGCGACTTTCCGCCAACAGAGGAGCGGGGCTCGCCCTTGCCTGGAAGCCAATGAAGGACAAGATCATGGATATGCCCGCTGTTTGGAGAGACGCATCATCAAAAGAGCATCGCTCTCCTGTGGCCCGACATAAGAACAAACCTTTTCTAGATCCATCATCTCAGAATCACTAAGGGTGACTAGCCTCAAAGCGTCTTCATTCGCCTTCGGCCAGCCCGAACAGGCAAAGACGATGTCGCCACCATAGATCCACACGAATCACCTCCTCCAGTCTTTATCCAACTCCAAAGAATTTGAGACAAGCTGGAACTCACCACGATAGTGGTAGGAGTAATGCGGGTCCTTCTCAGCTGACCTCATGCTGACCAAATGCCCAATCAATCTCAAGCTTGGTTAGACTCCAACACGGTGGCAAATGATGATGAAAGCCACCAGAACCTTCACTGCGTTCGGATAGAACTAGGAAGGGGAGACTCCTAGAGCGGTGTGCGTCTCCTTAATAAAAGGGTGTAAGGGCAGCTGTAAGCCATGCTCCAAGTGGGCTAAGTACAGCGGCACTCGACCCTCGCCATGACAATACACTGGCTCGCTCATCTCTGGCGCCATCAATGTGAGAGTCCGAGGGATATTGTATTGATCATACAACACCACTAGATTGTCCATATGGACCTTCGAGTGGAGAAGTAGAAGAATAGCGAGTCTCTCCTCACTACGGCTAAAATTTGATACTTGAGAGGCCATGGAAGACTATTTCTTAAAAAAGCTTGGAGGAATATGAGGAATTTGTCAGAGCGAATGTTCATAAAAAAATCATCTTAACATTAAGAGGCAATTTATAAGCTTTCAAATGAAGAGTATAGAAGGATTTCAAAGGATGCGGTGATTTTCGAAGTAACCAGGCCAGATCCGCTTCGAAATCTGAGGCGGTTCACTCGAAACACAAAGTGTCACCCTCATTTAATGCTCCACATTCCAATACTCGAAAAGCGGAAGATCCTCCATTATATCCATGACACTTTGTCTCCCAAAAAGACGGTTCAAATATTTGATAACGTTGGCCATGAAAAGTGGAGTCAACAATGGGTGCCCGATAATGACAGCCACGTCTCTAAGGTAAAGATTTCTCATTTTTTCATCCCCAGCAGGCTTGTATTGATTAAAACATATCTTATTTCTCTCGAAGTTGACTAAAAGTTGATTCCAAGGGAAAGAGACCAACTGTTATGGTGTTCACTCACCCAAGATACGTGTGTTTGCAAAATTATACAATAAGAGTCCTAGCAAAATAACCTCAACCCACATAAGTGGCCCAAGCCCAATAGAGGCCTCGACCCTGTCGACTCCGCAAGTCGACATTCTTTCATGCCAACACGAAAGACAAAATCTGTCGACCCTATCGTCGAGGACGACCCTACTTAGGGCACTCGACCACTCACTGCGCAATTCTCAGAGAAGACTTGAGGGACATTCCCTACTGTCAGCTAAGTTGAGGACTCCACCCCGGTCTCAAGCCTCTTCCCCAGAGTATATATCAACATTTCAGTCCATCTTGGATAAGTCTTATCCAGACTTTGGCCTGATGGTCTCCATGACTTGTCAGCTGCCCACGTGCCTCCTACCACACTCTCAATCACTTCCAATAAAATACGGAGACATCCCCTCCCATGCTGAAGTGACTTCCCCTCTAGTCGCTAGCCGACACCTATAAAGCGAATGATGATTCAGTAAGCCCATGTGCCTCCTGCCACACTCTCAATCACTTCCCAGAAAATATGGAGACATCCTCCCCCGTGCTGAAGTGACTTCCCCTCCAGTCATCCAATACCTGTAAAGGAATGGATGACTCGGCTCTTAGCCTGCACTTCATCGCCGCCTCCCGATGCTGGGCTAAGAGGGGTCATATTTTTATCCCAACAAGGGAGAGATTGGGGGACTCTCCTAACCTGAAAAAAAGGAGAAAAAAGCTCAAGCAATGGTGACCTCACTTCCTCTCACTCTCACCCTCAAAAGTAGAAGAACACACAGTTCTTCGTCTAGACAGAGGAGCTCGCTTAGATCCTCTGGGCATGCACATTGTCACTTCAAGAACCACATTGGTTCCTGACCTTCCCCTTCCTCACTAGAGTTTCACTAACTTGACATTCGGAGGAATCACGGGGGAACCGGTCCCCGTCCTCTCACGGGTCTTTCTTGTCTGTGCAGTGTGGACATCAAGCCCCCGTTCAAGAACTAGGCATAAAGTCAGAAAAGGGAGCGAGCCCTCCATCTTCCTTCATCACTCCGCAACCATCATCTTCTGGATTATTCTGTATGATATCGAATATCAACAACTTCCATTCCCTACCTTTTCTTTCCATTATTTAACTTTCTGTCCCTTCCCGTATTAAACTCCCAAACAAAGCGTTAGTTAAAATCAAATAACAATTGAAAGAAGCAAGTCGATAGGAAACTACATTACTAGCATTCTTTAACATACAAATCACTTGAGACGGGGCACACCAATCCAACCCCTCTCAAACCTTAGTAATAGTATCTTCCGATAGGCGAAGCTCGCTACTCCAAGTTCTTGAACAAATTAATCACACTCAAGCAGTTCGTACCAAGCCTATAAATAATGAGACCACTCGCTCGTACAAAATGGAAGACTGTGCACAATGCAACCAGCAATTTCTGTGTGCTCTCGAGCCATTCCGCTCGTGCTCGAAATAGAAAAGGCCCCAAGAACATCTATGATTGTCTCGCTCTCGGATCACATCTGCACACTTGATTCATGAGCAGTCTTATTAAAGCTTACATTTAAGTTCAAGCTGCTCCTTATGAGAAGAAAACAAAAGACAGGAGGTCTTCTGACTAGCTGCTACTGCCACGTGTAAAAACTTGTTGGGCCTTTCTCGTTAAAGGCTTGTTTGGTTCCCTTGAAATGAAACATATGTGGAATGTATCATAGCACTGAAATGTTTTATCCAGCTAAGCCTAACAGCTATAGTAAAAATCAGCCCAAAGCACTTCATTTTGGTGAGAATTCGTCAAGTGCTGCCACCTAGATTTTTTCACTGTCATATCAGCCTCTTAACTGCATAACCAATTAGAGTAAACATGTGAAATACAATGTAGTCTGATAGCTAACGTGCAGTTCATGCAAAAACATCACGACCAAACAAGAGAAATCATGATATCTGAATAGCTCTTTGTTACGATTAGCCCACGTAAACAGCGATGCAATAGACGAAGGGTGCATTTGGTCCGGATACGGCTCGGATATGATGCTTATCATATCCATATCCACTTACCCATCTCAGATACGGATACAGATATGGATATACCTCGGTAAGAAAAATTTATAACCATATCCGCTAAAATCGGATACGGTTACGGATATACATGCGGATATATAAGCGGATATGCATGCAGATACAAAACAAATATGAGAAAACTAGATAGTACGTATTGAGAAAAACATAGTTCATGTGATACAAAAGAGTTTGTTAAAATGTCCATTACAATTGAAAAGTTAAGATTAGACATCTTGATCATCAAAATTAACTACAAATCAATAATCTAAGAATCGAAACTATCGTAAGAGTATGACTAATATGTATTCAGATATTTCGGATACGGATACAGATATTTCACTACAAAACCATATCTGTAACCGTATCCTATCGGTTATAGATTTGAGAAACCATATTTGTATCCTAACGGATACGGTTACGAATATTTTCTCGGATACTGATACGGTTTAGCACCCCAAAGGTCATTGATTTAGAACGCTCGCACGTGTCGGTGATTAGTAGTCTCAGAGGATCCTTTTTTTATCTCAGAGTATCCTTTTAAAAAGTTATGTGACAAATGACTTAATAATATGATAAGGATAAACGATGATTAATACTCTAAAAGTACGAGATTTGAGTGAAATATCTATGTTTTGAATGTTCTTTCGCTTCACAATAAGGTCATGCCATACTCACATGACACTTCCACGTAAAAAGGATTAAACCCAAAACTTAATTCGATAGGTACTCCCAAGTCAAAAAAAGATAAGTTCTTTAGATTTTCTTCATGTGTCAAAGCATTTCAAAATCTTTGATGATTTTTGTTTCTGCATAGTTCATGCATATTAACATAATGTGATCCAAAGTATGCACGTGTTTCAATTTGAAAATTCAACTTTTGAATTTAGAATTTGAGTGGATCCAGCATGCTTTAAACTGATCCGTTGAGAAATTAGCAGGATTTGAGCGTGCTGCGAATGGAGACAAGGGATAAGATGATGATCATGTTTTCGAGGTTTTTGTCTATGTACCCCCAACATCTATTGTCTTTGCAGACTTGACCCTGATGACTGCATATTTGCTAATTAATCCCCATACCCTATTCCTTCAACTATACTCTGTTGCCGTCTGGTTTAACAATTAACACCATTAAAATTCAAAGGAGGGTGAAAAATGCAAACTTGGTGAGTAATATGAAAATATTTGGGGATATATAGGAAAAATAATATTTTATTTTGTCATTTTATCCCTTGTCAATTTGAAATTTAACGATGTTAAAAAAAAGGGCTATTCCAATATAATGCCAAAAAAAATGTAGGAGTAAGTTTGAAAGTGCTCAGACTTATACGGTAAACTGTGAATAAGTTAAATTTGGTGATATAGTAGTGAAGAGATAAAAATACCCTGTTAACTTTTTAAAGTGGGACCCTATTTATTGAGTGGTGAAGATGGAGTAATGTGCATAACGGGTGAAATTAGAGGGACTGGGATTAGACTGTCAAAGGTTTGTAATCCGTACAAGATGTTGTCATGTGGAGGCGGGACACGGACTGTGCAGCGATTGCTTTTCCCGCCCTCCCCCGCCTTGGGCTATAAATAAGGGGAGAGCAGCGTATGGCAAAAGTCACTGTCGTCTTCTCTTTTTGTGCCGCAGGCGAATTTTACTTTTCGAGTTCGAGGCGGAGGAAAAAGTTTCGAAAACCCTAGTAAGTTCTCCGATCTCGAAATTTTATTGTTTGATTAGCTTTTTTTTACTAGATCTTGTTATAATTTTCTGATTTACCTCGATGTTAGTGTAATTTGCTGAAAAATTGCTTGCTTTTTCTTAGATTAGGTGATTTTTTTTTTTTTTTTTTTTTGATTTTGAGATCTGATAGGATGGATGAGCAATCTCAGTGTAATAAACATGCTACCCATAATCCATTATTTGTACTTAATTGTTTAATGGATGACTGAGCCTGAGTCATTTCATATTATACGTATCATATCCTCATAGAATTGTGGTCATTTCTATTTCTATTTTATAACAAATTAAAATCATATATTTAATAATCTATGCTTGATGGTTGAATTAAAACTAGTGTACTTTCCCATTATGGTTTGATATCGGAGAAAGATCCAAATCCTCGCTCGCAATATATTTCTTTTTAAATTTGCATAGAAGTCCGGACCGGCACTTGTCTTTCAAAAGAAAACTGCATATCTATAATTAGACTATTTCATATAAAGGCTTAATTGTACTTAAGACGCTATAATTTCTCTTATTTTGCATTTATATACCCTCAATTATTTTTGACAGCATCTATGCAAGGTTTTTAAAATTTACTACAATTTTAATGGTAAATTTAACAAAAAAATGCATGGTTAAAAAGTTTTAAAATTGACATTGTGAGTATCGCATCAATTTTCGGAAGAAAAATTTCACATGAGGATATATAAGTGCAAAGTTAGGGAAACTATAGGCTACTTCAAGTGGATGGAAAATAAGAATGCACTGTTCTCCGTGGCATCAATTCCGGGTCGGGTACAAACCAAGGCTGTGGTTCGGGTCCCGTTCCAAGATCCGAAAATGGGGAGCACTCTGCTTTCCTTTCGAACCTTGGTCTCTTTTTAAGCCTTGGTCTCTGACTCTCTCCCTCTGTCTCTCTCTCTCAAGCAATGCCGTTCTCACTTGAGGACCCGCGTCCAGGCGTTGCAAGGCAATCTCTATACGACATTGAAGTTGCAAGGCAATCTCTATTCGACATTGAAGATAGCCACAGAACCTCCATCTTGCCTCCTATCAACGAAAACCGTCGCCGTCGCCGAGCTCTCCTCCACCTCATCCTCATGGTACGAACACCCCCTTGCAATTTGAGTTTCTCAAGAATCCCTCAAACTAAACCTAGCCAATTCAACGCGTTTGATGATCTCTGCAGGCTGAGCGATCCAGCGATCTCAACCCAAGAATGACCTACCTCGCCATCAACTACGCCGACCGCTTATTCCACAGCAACCATTGTCCGGTGAGTTTTCACCCCGTCGACCCGAACTGAGCCTCTTTTCACTGATTCTGTTCCATCTCTGTTCTTCAGGAAGTTGAGCACATCTCGCTCGTCGCCAGTGCTTGCCTCTCCATCGCTTATGAGTACTCAGCCTCAGCATCCGAGTATTTCCCCATCAACGGCATCTGGGTAAAAAGAAAAAATCTCCATTATGTTTCAGTTTCTTGATTTGTTTTTCTCCCCCCACGAACCGACTTCTTGAATTTGGGTTCAGTTTCTTGATTTGTTTTTGCTAGATTTAAGAATAGAGAAAAGAGAGGAATTCTCTTCTGTATTTTCCTTGTGTTATGCCTTGCGGCTGCTGTCAATATATATACAAAACTAGGTTAATGCTAGCTAAGATTAGTTAGGAAACTAAGCTACAAAACCGGAAACTAACAAAACCGGAAAGTATACAGCTATATATTCCTAAATATATGCAACAAGATATTTATGAATAATATGCCTAATACTCCCCCTCAAGTTGGAGCATGAAGATCTCGAATGCCTAACTTGCGAAGAAGTACCAAAAACTGTGATTTTCCAAGGGCCTTTGTAAAGATATCCGCCAATTGATCACCCGTTCGTATGTATGACGTAGCAATATTACCAGCCTTAAGCTCATCTCGAACAAAATGACAATCCACCTCAATGTGCTTCGTACGTTCATGGAATACTGGATTTGCTGCAATATGTAAAGCCGCCTGACTATCACAATACAGGCGCATAGGTCGATCATATCGTACACCAAGACAAAATAAAATAGACTTCAACCGTTTTAACTCGCAAGTAGTCGTAGCCATGGAACGATATTCTGCCTCAGCGGAAGAGCGTGAAACTGTGGGTTGCTTCTTTGTCTTCCAAGATACCGGAGAAGACCCAAGAAGCACAAAATAACCGGTTAAAGATCGTCGTGTAATAGGACAACTGGCCTAATCACTATCACAAAAACCATATATCTGCAAGTTGCACTGACGATGTAGCAAAATTCCTTGGCCGGGGCACCCTTTAAGATATCGAAGAACGCGAAGAGCTGCCTCCTAATGGTCGATCATAGGAGAAGACATAAATTGAGCCAATACATGAACCGAATAGGAGAGCTCAGGTCGAGTAATCGTCAAGTAGACCAACCGCCCTACAAGTCGCCTATACTTTTCAGGTTCTGAAAACAACTCCCCCTCAACACGAGCTAATTGATGATTTTGCTCCATTGGAGTAGAGATAGGCTTGGACCCTAATAAGCCGGCCTCACTTATGATATCCAAGACATACTTTCTTTGACTCAAAAACAAGCCATCGGGACCTCGAGCCACCTCAATTCCAAGAAAGTACTTAAGGACCCCAAGATCCTTCATATGAAAACAATCACGCAGATAAGCCTTAAATTTTAGCACCGCATCATGACCTGAACCTGCAATGAGTAGATCGTCCACATATACAAGAACATATAATGACACATCCCCCTTAGTATAGCAAAACAATGAGTAATCTGCAGTGGACTGTTTAAAACCAAACAACTTCAGAGCGGAAGATAATTTGGCAAACCATTGCCGAGGTGCTTGCCTAAGACCATACAAAGCTTTTCGAAGACGACAGACCTTACCCGTCTTACCCGATGGTGCATAGCCAGGGGGAAGCTTCATATAGACCTCTTCCTCCAAGTCTTCATGAAGAAATGCGTTGTGCACGTCCATTTGATGAAGTTCCCAATTTTGAGCAATAGCAACGGCTAAAAACATGCGGACAGTCACCATTTTTGCGACTGGTGCAAATGTTTCATTAAAATCAATACCATGCAATTGTCTATTGCCAAAGACAACAAGTCGCCCCTTCAGTCATTCCAGAGACCCGTCCTGCTTGAGCTTAGCCTTGTACACCCACATACTACCAAGAGTGACCTTTCCCGGAGGTAAAGATTCCAATGTCCACGTGCCTTGTCGTTCGAGAGCGTCAAGTTCGTCTTTCATGACATTACGCCATCCTGGGTGCTTGACTGCTTCAGAGTAGGATTTTGGTTCAACCCAAGTTGTCACCGCTGCCAAAAATTGCCTACGTTTCACAGAAAATTTATCACAGTTAACAAAATAAGCTATTGGAAAAGGCGTACCTAGGGACCGCTTTAGAGGAGATGAACTAGTAACAGTGACGGGAGTAATGGTTTGGATTGTGTTGGTGATGTAGCCTTTTAATCGAGTTGACGGAGTCCGTATACGATGTCCTTTACCAAGGGGTTCTTCAAAAATAGGTTGTGGAGTGGTAAGTGGCTGCGACAACGGGACTGTGGCTGGTGCATCGAAGCCACACCCGTGTTGCGAAGCCTGCTGCTCTTGCGTGTGCTGCTGCTGGGCAGGCCACGGAGAGGGCGTGGGTAATGCATTCGTGCCACACCCAGGCCGTGGAGACTGCTGGTAAAGGGGAGCAGTAATATGGCCATCCTCTCCAACCTCATGACCCTCATAACTCCCCCTAACTCCACTATCTTCATCATTCTCATCAACAACAATTTGTGGTTGGCGATGAGATAACTCATTTATACCAACTCCATCAATTGTCACAGGTGCATCCATGTTGTTAAAAGGAAAATTATTTTCCACAAAAATAACATCACGAGAGACAAAATAGACCTTCCTCTCCAAGTCATAAAGCCGCCAACCCTTTTGCCCAAATGGATATCCGACAAATATACATTTCCGAGAGCGAGGACCAAACTTATCCTTCACTCTAGGATGATAATTAGCATAACACAAGCTACCAAAAATGCGTATAAGAGAGTAATTCGGAGATTTGCCAAACAAAACTTCATACGGAGACTTGCCATTTAACACACGAGAAGGAGTTCTATTGATCACATAAGCAGCCGTCAAGACACATTCACCCCAAAAACTCAAAGGTAGGTTAGCTTTGAAACGTAAAGCCCGAGCCACATTAAGTAAATGTTGATGGTTACGTTCTACCCTACCATTTTGTTGAGGTGTATCAACACATGACGTTTGATATAACATTCCGTTTTCAGCATAAAAACATCGTAAACAGGTAAATTCATGCCCATTGTCACTCCTTAAAATTTTAACCCGTTTATTGAATTGAGTTTGCACCATAGAACAAAAATCTTTGATAATCTGTCCAACCTCACTCTTAGCACTCATTAAATACACCCAAACGGCTCTCGAAAAATCATCAACAATTGTGAGAAAGTAATAAGCACCGCAACTAGAAGCAACTTTGTAATCGCCCCAAATATCACAATGAATCATCTCAAACAAATCAACTGTTTTACTTTCACTAATCGGAAAAACACTTCTAGTTTGATGGGCTATTAAACAAATACCACAAGGTTCCTTAGAATCACAAAAATCATTGCTCTCACTATGAGCTTTATTGCAAGAAATAAAAGGCAAAAGAGACACCACTTTTCGGGAAGGATGAGCAAGCCGACGATGCCACAATTCTTGCTGTCCAACCACAGTAGTTTGATTAGCTTGAATCCGCTTCGTGGGCTTAAACCAATATACTCCGTCACATTGTTCACCTGCTCCAATCAGGGTCCTCGAATTGCGGTCCTGTATAATACATAGCTTATCAGTTACTGTGATAAAATAATTCAAGGTAGCAAGTAATTGTGAAACAGAAATGAGATTAACATTCAAATCAGGAACATATAACACATCTTTCAAAATCAAACCATCACTCAAGACAATTTTGCCTTCCTTAATTGCCGTCGTTTGGTTGCCATTTGGTAACCCAACTGGAGATGGAGAAACATCATACAAACTTTCGAATAAAGAAATATTCCCGGTCATATGGTTCGAACAACCAGTGTCAATAATCCATTGAGTGGACTTACACTTACCATCATGTGTAGGAGTAGCATCATTAGGTTGAGAGGGTTTTAGCATACCCAACAAATGCTGCCACTGTGCATCCGACAGTTGCACCCCATTGCGATCGGGTGCGCCAATTTGTTGGCCTGATGTGCTGCCAGAGGATTGGCCAACAGCATTGGCCATATTCCCACGTCCACAACCGTTGCCCCTACCACCACGGGTGTACTTGCCGCCACCCCTACCTGCTGCCCTATTTTCAGAATACCACCAGTCAGGAAATCCCAGAAGCTGGAAGTAGTTGTCTTTTTCGTGCCCGACTTTGTTACAATGAGAGCACGTGCCGGTGAAGCGAGGCTTGTCACCCTCCTTGGTAGGCGCTGCTCCACGCCCACGAGCACTGCCTTGCACCGCGAAACCCACGGCCTCAGCCTTCTTGTCACCTTGACGAACAATGGAATGATGGCGTTCCTCAGTCAAAGCCTTGGAAAAGGCCGTGTTCAATGGCGGAAGAGGTTCTTGCATCAGAATCTGAGAAGGACCGTACCATGTATGGATGAGTCAAGACCAATTAAAAATTGGTGAACCTTCTGATCTTCCCTTTTCTTCACCAATGCACCCTTCGCACCACACTTGCAGCTACAGGTACACACGCAGGGGCTGAATAGCAAGCTAATTCATCCCAAATCATTCGTATTTTGCCATAATAGTCGACCACCGAGTCGCCACCTTGTTCAAGATGAGTCAATTGACTCGTTAATTCATGGATTCGAGGTCCGTTTCCAACCGAGAATCGCTGCCTAATATCTTCCCACATATCCCTAACATCATCAGTAATAGGGACAGTAGAACGGATGGATGCATCGAGGGTGTTATGTAACCATGCCCCGAGCATAGAATTCACCTGCACCCATGGAGAATACATCGTCGATTCTGTCGACTTGGGTGGCTGAATCGAGCCATCAATAAACCCAAGTTTGTTGTTCGCTTTGAAAGCATTGCGGACCGATCGAGCCCATTCATTGTAATTATTCCCACGGAGCACCACCGGGGATATAATTCAATCTGTGTTCGAGGAAGGGTGTAAATAATACGGAGACGAAGAATCCACACCCTTGTTAGTTTCAGTGTCGCCCATTGCAATGGAGAATTGAATATCACAAAAGAGAAAAAATTTTTGTTAAATCAAACCTGCTCTGTTACCATGCTAGATTTAAGAATAGAGAAAAGAGAGGAATTCTCTTCTGTATTTTCCTTGTGTTATGCCTTGCGGCTGCTGCCAATATATATACAAAACTAGGTTAATGCTACCTAAGATTAGTTAGGAAACTAAGCTACAAAACCGGAAACTAACAAAACCGGAAACTATACAGCTATATATTCCTAAATATATGCAACAAGATATTTATGAATAATATGCCTAATAGTTTTTCTCCCCCCACGAACCGACTTCTTGAATTTGGGTTCAGTTTCTTGATTTGTTTTTCTCCCCCCACGAACCGACTTTTTGAATTTGGTATTCTTGATCGACAGGCAGAGGATGGATTCATATTCTTCCCTCGCTATCGTCGCCTCACAGTTGAGCGGCAGGTGATGGACGCCCTCAACCAGGACATAAATTCAATAACTCCCTTCGCTTTTCTCGAATTTTTCCTCTACCATTATTTTCATGCACCCGTTCAAGAACTTTCCGATCTCTTTGTTCGCGCCTGTCAGTTTCTCATCCGGTTGCAGAGGGGTAATTGTTGAATCTTGAACCCCAATATCATGGTTGATTGATTAATTCATTTTCGTTTAATTTCTTGAAATCTAATTGACATTTTTACCTCCTTCTCCTCCTCCTCCAACTTCAGATAATGAAGAAATTCTTCAGTACAAACCATCGGAGATAGCGGCAGCTGCACTCTTTTGTTCTGTCAGGCAGATGTTTCCGCTTGAACTTCCAGAATTCGCAAATGCCGTTGAAGACTCTGGCTTCATGAATCAGGTAGTAATTATAATTATGTAAATGCCTTTCTCACAATTTTATATGTTTCCATTCAATTTTGTTGATTTGCTGTCCTTATTAACTTTTCAAGATTCCTCTGTTTCTGTTCAGGGTGTGTTTTTATGGGTTCTTTTCCCCCCTTTTCCCCCTCAATATTAGTCTCTTAAAATCGTGCTTCAAATCATTAAAAGTTATATTTAATCCCGGAATCCTATAGTTTGTTTAAAATTAGTCCCTCTCTTTTTGCTATCGTTTGATTGGGAGAGTATTATTCCTTTGAAGTTAAATTTTTGTGAGGAAATATTACTTATCCCCCTTGTGTTTAATTTAGATACCAAACCTTATTTGTTTCTTTAAATCTTTCTACATCAAAACCCATTTAAGATCAATACTCATTAAATAATCTTTTCTCCCTGGATCAATCACTGATCCGCCTAAGGTTAGTCATAATTTGGACAAAAGATTTCACAGAGAGACAAATCGAGATAAGTTATAAAGTTGAAAGACGAAATAGCAATCTCAATCATTTTAGGGACTAGATCAAAATATTAAAGGTGTGAGGGGCCAATATAAAAAAAAATGCAAAAGCCTTTTGGATTTGAGGAACTAAAGAGAAATTAGGGAGATTTGAGGAACTAATATGGAAGATTTAATGGACTAACATGGATTATGAAGATTTAAGGGACTAATATATACATAACCCTTTTCATTAGTCTCTTTTATCTTTAATTTTTGAAATTGGTATCTCAAAGAATCAAAATTGATATTACATGCTCTAATTTGTTTCAAATTAGCCCTTCCGTTCGGTACAGCTTGCTTTGTAGAGAATTTCCTTTTGAGTAAATTTTTTTTGTCATGAATTGCCCGTTATTCACTTTTATGGTTAATTTAGACTTCAACTGCTTCATAACTATTTCTGCTAAATAACCAGGCCCTCAGCTCTTCACCTATCCTGTTTAATAAAGGTAAAAAGTAAACAATTACCTTTGGTTAACCATTGATCCAGTAGGGGTTAGTAAATTGGGCAGAAAAATTTAACAGAGGGACCATTTTGACGTAAGCCATAAGATTTGAGGGGACTAATAGGGATTTGAGGGGTCTAATAGCAACTTTAATAATACGACCGGCTAATTCCAAAGTATCATAGAATTAAGAGACCCTAATTCCATTTCTCCCTGGTGCTGGTATAGTCATTCATACTTTTGAATTTCTTTATTAGCTGCATTGCTCGATTTTTTCCCCCTCTCTCTTCTCTTTTAGATTGACGTCAAAATGTATATTATTAGACCTTCCATTTAACAAATAAAAATGTCTTTGCTTTGGTTATTGTTCTTGAAGGATGACTTGGAGGACTGTTATCAGAAAATGTGTCGAGCACTAGGTATGTAGATCTCCAGAAGAAGTTAGCATCAATGTCGTTCATGCGTTTGTGCAGATATTTGCATTTGACTCCATTGAACTGTATAAAAACAGAAAAAGAAAGCATTTTGCTTTGCAGAGGACAAATTACTGACAGTGGCATATGAGATCATGAACTGAGCAATTGTTGTTTGTTTTTATTTTTTTGATGAAAACAGAGCAAGTTTAAATAGATATGCGTATATCCTTTTAATATTGGTCAAGTTTTGGAGTCACCCCATGTATTTAGATCTGTTGCATCTAAACTGTATGTTATTGTGGCGTCCGCTCTTCTCTGTGCTGCAAACGAGATGTTCCCGCCACAAATTGATGCGTTCGCACGGGCCATACGCCCCTCTGAATTTGTGGATCAGTTACAATTACAAGCTCTCTGGATTTATTTTGTTGATTTTCTGTCCTTAATTTCTATGCTTTAATGTTCCTCTGTTCCTATTCAGGGTTCGTTTTCATTGGTTTCTCCAATATTAGTTCTTTGTAATTCATTCTAAGTCCCGGTATCTGATAGCTCTATTAAGTCCTTCAAATCAGATAGCTTGTTGAATTTAGTCCCTCTCATTCGCTATCACTTGATTTTTTTTTTTTTACTTTTATTTTTATTTATCGCTGCTATCACTTGATTTGGAGAGAATGTTCCTTTTGAGGTTAAATTTTTGTCATGAAATATCACTTATATTTTAAGTCCTTCTATAGTTCAAACACATTTAAAATCCATACTCATTAAATAGGGGTTTTTGTTTTTAGGCTTATTTGTTTAATCAACTTTAATCTTTGTCCCGATAGTCCATTTAGTAAGGGTAACAACCTAAACACCCATTTTCTGATTAATCACAGGTCCACCTGAGATTAGTAAATTGGACAAAAGATATTTTAAGAAAGAGACAAATTAAAAATTATCCTTTAAATATCTTTATTCGATATGCTGCTTGATATTCTTTTTCCTTTTCTATTCAATTGATGCCAGGTTGTATTTTATTGTTCTGTGATTCTCACGTGACATCTCTCACTCTAACTTGAAAAACAATGCTGCATGAAAAGTTCGATTAATACAAACAAAAACGTACATCGCTTTTTTAAATATTAATCCCCTACATAATTCATATTTCGAAATCAATCTCGTGAATCTTGATATTTTGAGAAAGACCACCTATTCTTCAAGTGCTTCGAATAAGTCTCCAAATCTTTATATTTTTGAAATTAGTCCCGCAAATTTTCTAAAGCACATTAAAATTAGTTCTCTAAATCATTCAATCAGATGCTAACCGGAAGGACTAATTTCGAGAAAGCATATAAGGAGTGGATAATTAATCCTTGTATTTTAACACCTTGACTTTGTTCTGTTCTTTTGAAGAACGTGTTGGAGATATGTTTTGCTGCGATGTGTGGAAAGACTGCATGATGACGAGGAGTGACGGCGGCACAGCTAAAAAGACGCGGGGATTTGATGGCGTGCAGTGGAAATAGTTCAAAGAGTGAAAAAAGAATGTTAATTAAAAACAAAAAACTTACTACGGAATTAGCATATCTCAATGTGCGGTAAGAATTGAGAAGAAATGTACAGTGCTGTTCATGTGTACAGATACACGCATTCGACTCTTCAGTGAACTGTACAGAAGGGAGAGCAAATATTCATGCCTTTCTGATTTATCTGCATGTACTGTATTCTCGGCCTTAATATCATTCATGCCTTATGTTGATAATAGTGTATTGTAGTGAGTTTTAGTCCCACATTGGTTGTGAGAACACACATCACCCTCCTCTACTTGTATAAATATATGTGCACACTCAATATTCAACTCAAGGAAAATTTACCCAAAACTCTCTCTCTCTCTCTTACTTTTAACATGGTATCAGAGTAAGTGTTATTATTTCCCTACCAATAATTTTTTTTTAACGCTTCTGCGTTCTTTTGCCAAATCTTGGCATTGCTGCTTTGCAGCCTATTAACGCATTTCACGTTCTCGTTTAACCTTCGGGTTCCATTTTAACCCTCAGGGTTACATTTTAACCTTCGTGTTTTCTACATTAACCTTCGGGTTCTATTTTAAACCTTCGGGTTTCATTCTAACCTTCGGGTTCTATTTTAAACCTTCGGGTTCTATTTTAACGGCATCGCCGTTTTAAGACCATCTATTGGTCACAAATTTACGGCATCGCCGTTTTTAAGATCGTCTTTCGACCTCAAATTAACGGCATCGCCGTTTCAAGCCGTCTCTCGGCCTCAAACGAACGGCATTGTCGTTTCACAGTCAGTAACGGCATCATCGTTTCAATCCATCTCGACGTCTTCACATTCGTCTCAACATTGATGTTATGGCTCCTTCAGAGAAGATTCATGTTTTCATCGAAAGTTGGTTTCATTGTGGAATTCATTGTATCTTCGATCGATTACAACAAATTCAAAAGAAAATTGTCTTTTTATAAGACTATTTTTACACAATAAAAAGAAAATTACAACTCTCTAGAAAATAACATAGAAATTATTTATCGATTTCTATTTTGTGGGACTTTGCCTGTGCCGGGAGTGTTTTGGCTCGTGGACCACCAATTCACTGATTGTGAAGGGCTTTAGGGATTCTTTCTTCGTTTATCGAAGTAAGAATTTAAAGCGAATGTCTTATCGGTGTAAGATGTTCACTCTTCCGAAGATCAAGTCAGAGCTTAGATCTCTAGGACTCACAAAAGCTTTAGAAACAATTGTGAGGAATGAAGACTCTCTCTTGTTCCAATTCACCAAAAAGCTTAGGCTTTTTCTGCTATATTCTGCTCTAATTGCATTGGATCTGCTCGCTGTCCTTGATTTCATGTGTAAAGAGGTATTTATAGGGATAGGGGTGCATAACAGTGGAAACGAACGTGAAATAACTGACCAAGTGTATATTATTTGGGCGCGTCAGTCTTCGCTACCGCGGCTATTAGCGCGTCAATGTAGGCTAGCGCGGCTAAAGGGACAGTTCCAGCCACGTTCCATCACGTTCTTAACTGTTCTCCCACGTCTTTAGGCCCGCGAAACACCACTTTTCTCGGTCTATAACCAACCCCCAAGTTAGCACACGTTCTCTTTCTGATATGTCGCCACATGGACCCTCAGAAGGATGTTAAAACTGTCAGCAAATCATATAGGAGACTACTATGCGCGTCACCATCCTCTGCCGCGTCTAAGCGCGTCATGACACGTTGCCGCGCTATAGAGTGTCACGACATGCTGCCGCGTTTTAGCGCGTCACTCTGTGCTGTCGCGCCAATGCGCGTCAGTCGTTGGCTGCTTTGTCAACACGTGTCGGTCTATGTTATTCCATCTGATTCTTTGCTTAGATAATCCCCTTTGACTTAGGTAATAACACTCATTGTCTTTTCCTTTTCTTGAGCAGTATTTGGATACCTATCAGCATTTTTAGATGCCTACAGATACCCCCTCTAAAGTATCTCAGACTCATTCCTTTAAAAAAGAGTCTGGGACACTTTGGATAAGATAGGTCTTATTTACAATCCCTTTAGTACTTAGTTGAGGGGATCGTGTGGCAGGACTTTTGAACGGCTTCAACTCTTGATTTCTTCATCTTTTAGTCTACTCAGTGCTTTGTAGAATAGCTAAAACTCTTTCGGTACTACGTTTATCGCTTGACCGTTGTCGAAATCTTGATCTGAAGCTGGTTTTGGACTTGTGAATTTAGCTTATGTCGTTGAACTGATGTCGAGTTGATCATCGACGTGTTACTCTTCGTGAAAACATAGTTTATGGTTGTACGTTGACTGGAGTCTACATAGTTTAAGGTCTTAAGGTGTTGGAACATGGGGGAGTGGTTTATACTCATATACCTTATCGGAGTGTTCAGGAATCAGTTTAACCTCGTGTACCCGTTAGGAGGTTCAAGGAGATGCAGTTTATACTCATATATGTATGTTGGAAAAATTGCAATAAAGAGAATGAAAGAAAATTGACTTGTATTCCTTTAATCTCGGTTACAATTCGATTACAAAAGAGAGGAGAACGAATTTGGTTCTTCCCCTTTGTTTAAAACTGGGTTCTTCCCGGTGGCGATGGAGTGCCTCCCTCGAATGCTCGTGTCGAGTTTGCTCTCCGTTGACGATCCGACGTTTTGATTCACTGGAACGATGTCTTCTCCTCACGATTTGACGTTGTGGAGAACTTGTGTGGCAAGTTTGAAACTCTTGATGAGTTGATAACTCTGAACGAGTTTTGAAGAACTCTGTACGAGTTGGAAACTCTTGAAAAAGAGTTAATTCGAACCGAGAATCGGTTCTCAAGCCAAGGCCGAAGGCTGCAGGAAGCTCCTCGTTGCTGCCAAGTCTCTGATCTGAAAGATGCCAGCCGAAGGATTGCTCGAATACCCTCTGTTCCAACCCAAACAAAAGCTAGCCGAAAGAAGCACCTGAACTCAGTTGAGTTTATCCTTATTTATAGGGGATTAAGGGTGGTAACTGCCCCCTTAATCCGCTCCTGAGTGGGCGTGATTCCCTCAGATCGTGGGAAAAACGGTTCTGGAACCGTTCAACTCATATTTGAATGAGTCAAACGCCCACGTTGGCGTTCAGGACCCTAAACTCGCGTCTTAGAAATGAGACGCGAGGTTGGGTGTTGGCTGAACGTCCAGAACGCGAGGGTCGCTCGCGTTTCACTTGTTGTAGCTTGGAAACGCGGGGGTCGGTGTTGGTTGAACCCCTACAAACGCGAGGGTCGCTCACGTTTGATTTGTGACTTAGAAACGCGGGGGTCACCTGCACTTCCAACATTGTAACGCGGGGATGACTTCCGCGTTTTAGAAGAAGTTTGTTGACTTGTGACCTCTTCTGTAAGGTGTTGCAAAGACCATTGTTGAGTGATCTTCGCCTTGGCTGCTCGAAAATATGAGAGTTGTCAGATTGTAACTCCCGATGTTGATTGTGAAGGCTGTTGATTAAAGCTTTCATCAGTTGTCGTGAAGGTCGTCAGATTGTAACCTTCAGCGATCTACGTGAAAGTCTTTAAATTGTAGCCTTCTGGAAGTCGTCAGATTGTAACTTCCATCATCGGTGTTTGATGGGGGATAAGCTATCTATTTTGATTTTTAGATAGCCTACAGAACCCCCTCCAAAGTTTTCGAAAGTTCGCGGTTGACTGGGACGAATTTTCGGAATACTTTGGATCTCAACTCTGATCCTGGAGCTGTTGATTCCTTGTGGTAAAGGAGTCGTTCTCTGCACTCGCTTCGAAGGCATCTTGGTTGAAGGGATTTACCACGTAGGACCTTTGTGAAGGTATGCGTCATATTCCTGCTTCTGGAATGCGGGGGTGGACCCTTGCGTTTTGAACTTAGGACGCGGGGCTGACTTCGGCGTCGTGATTTTTGAAACGCGGGTCTGACCTCGGCGTTTTGAACTTGATACGCGGGTGTGACCTCGGCGTTATTGATTTTGTGACGCGAGTCTGACCTTGGCGTTTCGATGTGAGACGCGGAGGTGACTTTCATGCATTTTTGGCTAAGTCTTTGAGACTTGTCTTTAGATCATCTGTTTCAAGTCTCGGCTCACGTCCATTAAGCTGATGGGCCTTCAAACATGCATAGGATTTTTGGCAAACCCTCAGCCATCAACGGATTTGATAAACCTTTACCGACTACCGTTTGAGTCGGGCTAGCATGTGGATTATCTAATTCCGCTCCACATGTAACGTTGTGCTAAGAGAATGAACCCTCTTAGACTTGATGCTATGATTTTGAATACATAGACTTTGTTATTTTTTACGGAAAAAGACTAACCGGCGACGCGTGTTAGGCGTAGGCTTATCCCTACTTAGGATTTGGGATAAAGTTCCCCATGCGTGTAAGGCATGGATTTTGGCGTTATTAATAACGACCCGCTACGATGTTGAATACGTAGACTTTTGTCCTTTTTTTACGGTGAAAGACTAACCAGCGACGCGTGTTAGGCGTAGACTTATCCCTACTTAGGATTCGGGATAAAGTTCCCCATGCGTGTAAGGCATGAATTTTGGCGTTATTAATAACGACCCACTACGATGTTGAATACGTAGACTTTTATCCTTTTTTACGGTGAAAGACTAACCGGCGACGCGTATTAGGCGTTGACTTATCCCTTCTTAGGATTCGGGATAAAATTCCTCATACATGTAAGGTATGGATTCAGAGATTATTAATTTAATGATAATCACTGGCTACGATATTGA
>BQKN01058109.1:11261-55667 GCA_022839385.1 Asparagus kiusianus | reverse complement strand
GTGAAGGTCGTCAGATTGTAACCTTCAGCGATCTACGTGAAAGTCTTCAAATTGTAGCCTTCTGGAAGTCGTCAGATTGTAACTTCCATCATCGGTGTTTGATGGGAGATAAGCTATCTATTTTGATTTTTAGACAGCCTACAATATACTCATCGGAGTTCTTAGAAATGCACTCCGCATACAATGGGAAATGTACATACACAAATATTCGTAGAAAAACTGTGTGCACGTGGCGTTTTTTGCGCGTCAGTGTCGACTGACGTGCTAACGCCCGTCAGTGTTAACTGATGCGCGTCAGCGTAGACTGACGCGCTAAAGCGCGTTAGCGTCGACTGACGCGCACAGAGGCGGCCAGTTGGGCTTTAAAAAATGAGCGTTGGGGCTTTTCGGGTCATTTTCCCCCGCTCCTCTGAGTTTGATCCTTTCTCCAAATACCCTATAAAAACATCTTTTGACCCTTCTCCTCCCCATCCCTTCAAAATCCGTTGATCTTGTTTGAGAAGATTTAGGGTTTTACGGGTGATCTTTTCAGATTAGAGCATTCCTTCAGCCCTTTCACTCTCCAAGGTTGGTTCTTTTTGGTCTCTGGTAAGACCGAACCTATGTCTCGTGTTCTGGGTTTGTTTTGTTCTCTTTAGTTTGAGATCACATTCAAAACCCTAACTTTTCTTGTTGTTTGGATCAGTTTCACCATGTCCCCGAAGAGATCTCGAGTTTCTAAGGGCAAGTCAGTGGCCCAAGCGTCGGAGGAGGCTGAGGCCACGGCTTCTTCCTTTAGGGGTATGCTTCTCATGCTTTTTCTTCATTCAAACTCATAATCTGCATTCATATCCTCGTTTGTCTCCTTTGAGAGTCATCCGGGAAGAGTTGACGTTCTCCTTCAAGGGGATTGATACTACAAAAATACATATCTTGTTTGATCAAGACATGTATCACATCAAAGACACGAGTTTTGTTCAAACTTGTGATTTAAAAAAAACAACAGTCGCCGCTCTGTTGCCGCGGTAGCTGGCATTGACGCGGTAACGCGCGGCAGTGGACACTGCCATGGTAACGCGCGATAGCGGACACTGCCACGGTAACACGCGGTAGTGGACACTGCCGCGGTTACTAAGAATCAAAATTCTGTTCTTTTAGCCTCTCTCTTTATTCAATTGTATCCCAACTTTACTTGAAGTCCACTTTCCTTCTGTTCCTTTTGATGATGGAGAGAACGCTGGTCAAAGTAGTACTCTTCAGGCTTCTTCCGATGAGGATTTTCTGGTCAGAGGGGCCCGTCAATTTAATGAGGGTTGTGCTGACAGTAGCCCCGAGCTGATTTATGAAGGAAGTCGTCGTACATTGCGTCAGCTGTTAACCGACTCGCATTTAACTTCTATTCGAGACTCCACCGAGCCGCTAAAGAAACCTGATTATCTGTTCGGGGATTCAATTGAAGACCCTGACACTCTTTGTTGTGGTCCTGAAGCTTGGTTGAATGAGTACGACGATGACCTTCTGTTCCTCCCTCCGTTTCCTCGACACTACTCAATTTTACAATTACAAAATTTAATCGTTTCGAGGAAGATGTCATGGCATTTGACAGATGACCATGAACGCATCTATTGTGGATTCATCGGTAAGGATATTAGTGCTCCTGGCTATAATGGTCGACATACGATTCGTGGTCTTCACCCAGGGGTACTTGGACCAGATAGTGGACCTCACAATGAATTGATGATAAGGGCCAACACAGTAAAGAATCGGCTTGCTCGAATCGGCAGAGAATTCCCTCTTAAGAAGTTCAGATGCTTCGGTTGGGTTCATTCTCTCCCAGACAAATGGTCTAGGATGACCAACTATGTGCTCGGTCGCTAGGGTCAAGAGTTAGCTAACTTAGGATTATATATCCTAATTCGAGCTAGCATGCATGGTCTTCCAATAAGCGTGGATCATTTTCTCGCTCTATTCGAGTCTTATAACCCGGATACGAATACATTCTTCACTAAGTACGGGGAATTAGGGCTTCCGCTTCATGAGATGATGAAGGTCTCAGGATTACCAATAGGGAATATTCCATGCTAAGAATATTTTCCTTCTAATCGTCAGCTTCAGCGGATGGAGAGAATAGGTCCCATGGTTCATGATATTCTTTGGGAGTTGACTTGCCATTACCCAACGACGATAGCAAGAATTGAAATGAAGAGCAAGAAAGCTGCTCAAGTCAGTCTAAAGCAATTCGCTGATTACCTATTCCAGAACCTTGAGAGCTCGACTAGTGAAGCAGTTTGTGAATCGCCTACGCTGACTCCCTCTGATGTTAACAAGCTAATCGTGAAGATCAATGCTCAATATTACACAATTGGATCATCTGAAGGTGGTTTCCCAAGGGGTACGAAATTCAGAACTTTCTTGTGGCAAGCCACGAAAAGGATGAAACCTGACTCTTCTTGCCGGTATATGGCCATATGGTTAAAGAAATATGTAGTACCACATCAATCTTCAGATGCTCTTCCTCTCGAGGTTCTCTTTCCTACCGTTCAATTGGCTATCGGAGGTGAACTATCTTTGCTCTCAGCCATGATTGCCGACATCTATAGCGGCCTGCGCAAGTTAGCTAACACCTTCACAAAAGTGGACGCCCAGCCTTCAAGTAAAATTCCTATGTCAAGGATAGAGCTACCACACACATATTTAATGGGGTGGTTGGTCCTCCACCGAACCGACATGATGTCAGCTCCTGACGTATCTGATCCAAAAATTCCTCTGCTACAACTCTTAGAGGGATGTAAATGGTTGAGTCCTTCCCGACAATGGTCTGACATAATGAGGTAATCTAAGAATGCTAAGTGTTGGGCATTTTATAAATGTTTCCCCTAATTTTCTGGCGCACATAATGATATGCTCATTGATGAAGAATTGCCTGGGGCTAACAGGACTTCTCTCAACATAGGCAGCTTTCATTGGCTCATGAACATTCGACCAGGTTATAATGTTTTTCGGTCAAGAAATATTTGTAGAATCGAGCCTTACCTTCCTTGCCGATTTGCGCGACAATTTGGCTACGATCAATTATACGTCGGGAATCCCAACAAATGGCTAACAACCTGCGGAGGTCTTATCGATGGAGTGCGAGCTTGGTTTTGGAATGTTATCGGCTGTACCAAAGCTCAATTTAGCTTACCCGTTGCTGAGCCTGAGCTTCATACAACTTTTCTTTACTGTCGATGGGTCTTAGCTGCCAACGCACCCCTTAAGAAGAAGAGCATTTCTGAATTAGAAGCCGAAGCTACTTCTCGGCCTACTACTGGAGTAGCCCGCAGAACTACGACTTCTAGAGGTGGGAAAAAGGCTGCCACATCCTCTCGCAAAGGAAAACAAGTGGCAGATTCTGATGAAAGCGACGAATTTGAGACGTCCAATGAGGAAGATGATACTGAAAATGAAGTTGAGGCTGACACCCCTCCTTCTCCTGTAGCCCGTAGGACTCGTCGTGCTTATTCACGTAAATCACCGAGTGCCCCCTCAAAGCCAGTACAAATGAAGGAGAAAACCATTCCTTTGTCATCTTCCAATAAGATGACTGTCAGATGGCCTGTTTGGGAAGAAAGCGAAGGAGAGGAGGAAGATGCCACACCGCTCATTAGCAGAAAGAAATCCCGATCTCTTGTTTCTTCCGAGGCTCATCCCCGTCCTTCTCAAGGAACTGAACTACGCATGAAATTTCGTCATGAGAACTCTGAGGTTCCAAGAGATACTCGCGTATCGAAGAGGATTAAGAAAACTGCCCATCGAGAATGTAAACTTCCCCCTTTATTCGAAGAGGAGTTTACCCAAGATTTTACGGTTGACGAGGGAGGTAAAATCTCATCTTCATCTCTCTTTCGTTATTTTACTTCTAAATATATAACTTTATTTATTTTTATTCTGTCGCAGGTGAGCAAGAAGAAGAAGAAATTATGGCCGAACCCTCTTGAACTGGCTTAATGGATGTTGATGAATCAAGTTTCACTCAGCAAGTACATAAAGCGATGAGTAAAGAGCCCATCACTATAAGCACCACCGCTCCTCCAGTCACCGCATCGACCTCGTCGACCGCCGACACAGGTACAAATGTTTTCTCATTTGGGGGGCACTTCCGAGAAATAAGTAAATCGGAACATGTTCCTCTTCTACTAACTTGCACACTTCATCTTCTCTTAGTTAAACTAAAGGAGGTAGGTGCGAGTAGTAGCGCTGCTGATCCTGCAACTATCGTTGAAAGTAACCTTAGTTTTATTCGCTTTAGTTCCTTCATACCCTTACGTACGTACTGATGGGTCTTTCTGTCCCATAGATATTCCTGCAAATGAACCAGGAGCCAGGAAATTACTCATGATGTGGAGATCGGGGACTTTAGCGAACATGATTTCAATCTCGATATTTCTAAGGATGAACATCAACTTATTTCCGATCTGCTGTCAGACTAAGCTCCAACTACTACTGCAGGACCAACTACTAGAGTTGGCTCCACTGAAGTAGGTGAATCAGAAGGTGTGTACTTTCGAACTTAGGTCTTCAATTAACCTCTGGTTTCTCATTTTAATAATTAAATAAGAACTTTGGTCGTAGGACCAATGCTTGAAGTTGATGCGTCTACTATCATAGGTGCATCTGATCAACCTGAAGGCCTAGGTTTCCTGCTTTTGACAGGTCCCCCGGCTGTAATTGAACCGTCAGCTATTGTTCCTCCAACTTCTGATACTATTGAGACTGAGCTCGTTGCAATTTCTGATCCGTCCCTACTTGTTCACGAAGTCGGAGTGTCGAAGGCAACCGTGGAAGAGCAAATCACCACAACTGGTACTCCACTTGGTACATCACGTCTTTAATGTGTTTTTTATAATTTGATTCACGCCTTTGGAATTTTTATTCATCCTATCCCGTTTGTAGAATCTACTTCTAAGGGACCTGTTGATCTGGACCCGAAGCCGTCAGAAGCCACAACTAAACAACCATCTGATGTGGCGAATCCACCGCTGAGTGTTATTCCTGAACAAACTTCGGTTGTCGTGGAGCACGCCTCAGCATCGACGAGTCAAGGTAATCAAGTCATGGAATTTCCCGTTGAACTTGGGATAATCCCATTCATTTCTATGTATGCGCATATAAATTTTGTATTGACTTTATCTGTTCTCATCGCAGCTATTCCCTCATCATTGTCCGATCGTATCCAAACTTTATTGGCAAACGAAGATTCGGACAAAGCTGTCATTTGCTCTGATCTTCAGGGTTTTATCTTTTTCTTAAATACTATTGTCGATCGAGTCATCCTCAAAGGATACCCTTTCGAGAATTTTAAAAGATCACTCGATCGCCATCTTAGGAATTAGAGAAGACGGATATGCCGAGTTGCCGATTTGATCGAAGCTTATTTAATCGACCTCCAACAGAATGTCGAACATTTGAGGGATCTTCGTACCAATGGCGTGTCTTCTTATGTTGCTTCTCAAATGGATTTAAGACTACAGGCATGGCGTGATTCTCAGAAATCAGCTGAATCCGAACTCCAAAAATTAAGGACCCGTGTTAGTCAGATCAAGGTAAGTATTGCTAAGAAGACACAAGCTAAGATTGACTTGCATCGGAATTTAGAGTCGGGTCGAGCCGAGATAGCCCGCTTGAAGGAGCAACTTATGAAGGCCGAAGATGCTCAGGAAGCTTGGGAGTCCGATCTGGAAGCATTAACTCGATCCGAGTCGAACCTGTTTCAACAGCTGAATCTTCAAGACCAAATACTCGCTAAAAAGGAACAAGAGGTCATCAAACTTCAAAGTGTTGATGAAGAAGATTTGAAAGCTAACTTGATAGCTAAGCTTGAACAGACTTATACGACAGAGCTCTCCAAACTTGAAGATCAAATTCGTCATTATAAGCTGTTGTAATTCGAGAACATATATTTTTTGTAGCTTTGTTTGAATGCTTTTGATGAATATAGTAAACTCTTTGCTCATTGAAATTTTGTTATGATTACTCATTCCTGTTTAGAATAAATAACCATAATATCTATAGGATTTTTGACAAACCCTCAGTCCTCAACGGGTTTGATGTGGCTTTACCGACTACCGTTCGAGTCGGGCTAGTATGTGAATTATCTAAATCCGTTTCACATATAACGTTAGGCAAAAAGAATTAAACTCTCTTAGACTTTGAACTATATTATTGAATATGTAGGCTACATGTGTTAGATGTAGGCTTATCTCTAATAAGGGATAGAGATAACATCCCACATGTGCGAATGGCATGGATTTTAAAATGTAAGTATGTTACATTTCCTAGGTAGGAAAATGAACCCAAGATTAGAAAGAATGAATTGGATATTCTATCTCTCAATCTCTTGTTTGTTGGTAGAGATGAACCCGAAATCGGAGAGGAAGAATTTTATATTCTATCTCCTGATCTCTTGTTTGTTGGTAGAGATGAACTCAAAATCAGAGAGGAAGAATTTTATATTCTATTTCCTGATGCAAAAGAAACTCAAAGTGGGATCTCCACTTAGAGAATCTGGACTGGTTTGAATAATCCTAACTGTCATAAGGTTTGATTATTCAACTTGAAAGTGGATCTCTCATTTGTGAAATGAATCGAGAGGAGATTTTGGTTGTGGTCCTAACTATAGTAGGGTTTGACCAAGTGGGGGTTGAGACAATTTTACCTTTAATAGGCTAAATTGTTCAAATGGAATTGAGATCTTTTCGTTTATCGAAAAGGAATCTCAGTTTTGAAGATGAACCTCTCGTTCATGAAAGGAATCGAGAGGGGATTTTAGCTTTGACCCTAACTGTAAGAAGGTCTGACCAAATAAGGAATGTGAGCGGGGTACAAATAACAATGAGACTGTTAACTTGTACACATTACTCAGTGGGAATTTTTGATGTCAAACACAAGAATTCGACACGAAAGGATTCGACGACTGATATGAACCGATAAATTGGAATTTTCTTTGATATATTGTATCATAATTTCAGCATCGGGAATGTTAAAAACTGGATATGAAGGTAGTTTGAAAGATTTTAGTCCATGACAGATTTTGGTGGACCCACTGTCGATTAATTCGATCGGCGAGGGATTTTACAGTGTGGGGTTATGAATCATCGAATCCCTCGCAATTATACTGTGGGTGTTTCATGAGGACAGACCAACTATATTTTATCGTTGAATCACATCTCAACAAAAAGCTTGGAAAGTCACAACGGAAGGTTCTTAATTACTTTGGAAACAATTAGATAACTACGGTAAAAGAATCTTAATCATTTTTATAATAATTAAGAATGGATTATTCAAATGATCAGTTTCTATTTGGAACAATCAACTGATCTCGGGTTATCCTAAGAATATCCTACATAGGATTCTCTAGGAACTTTCCATTTTACATAGGTTATCCTGAACATACTACGGATAGTACTTCTTCAGAAACTTTCCATTTATCTGCATCATTAATTTGTTGCCCTCCTGGGTGATCAGGCGATACGTACCGTTTGAATAGACTATTTCTATTACAAACGGTCCTTCCCATTTGGGTTAGAATTTTCCTTTCTTCTTGGAATTGAGAATCATGGGTCTCCGAACGGTAAGAACCAGATCTCCTTCCTTAAAGCTTCGTCGTCGGACCTTTTTATCGAAAGCCCGATAAATTCTAGCCTGATAAAATTTGATTTGTTACTGAGCTTCCAAGCACTTTTCATCTAACATCTCCAATTTCTCAAGACGTTTCTGGTGATGTTCTTCCATCGTCATTCCCGTTGCGATAGCGATGCGGAGAGAGGAAATTTATATTTCTAAAGGAAGGATAGCTTCGCATCCATATGTTAAGGAAAATGGGGTTGCTCCGGTTAGCGTACGGACAGTTGTACGATAAGCCCACAGAGCTTCATCAAGTTTGTCATCCCAATCTCATTTATTAACTTTCATAAGTTTTGCCAAAATCTTAATAATAGTCTTGTTGAAAGCTTCAGCTAATCCGTTAGCTGTGAGATTATAAGCAGTTAATGAAACGTCCTTAATTCTGAATTTATCACAGAATTTGATAAATGCATTGCTGACGAATTAAGGACCATTATCATATACTATTCGCCTCGGGACACAATACCGATATATGATGTGGTGTTTAATGAATTTGATAACATCACTCGTCTTTACTTCTTTAAGTGGAACTGCTTCTGCTTATTTCGAGAAGTAATCGGTGATTACCAGAATAAAACGGTCACCTTTAACCGAAGGCGGGAAAATAGGACCCACAATATCCATTCCTCAAGTTTCAAATGACCACGACGTCGCTGACAGGTGCAAATGCTCCGGAGGCTGGTGCATATAATTTGCATGTATTTGACACACCTGGCATCGTCGGGCATAATCTACCGTGTTTTTTACCATGGTAGGCCAATAGTATCCCATTCTTCTAAGTCGATCGCAGAGTTTGGGGCCGGGCTGATGTGCGCCACATGTACCGTCGTGCGCTTCTTTGAATGCTTCTTCCGCTTCTCTATTAGATAGACAACGGAGTAACAAACCGTCATGTGATCGTCGATACAATACTTGTGTCGTAGTGTTGTAATAAAATCTTGGTGCTCTGCGCTGAACCGAATCCCTTTCTTTTACATCTTTAGGTAAAATACCGTGTAAGACATAATCAATGATAGGAAAACGCCAATCTCGAACTTCGGGTTCAAGTCTCGTTGAGTGTGCTTCTTTGGTAATCGAATCGTAGATTGGAACAATAAGCTAGTGAGTTCTCACCGTAATTAATTGTTCTGTTTCGGGAGGCTGTGTCAAAGATACTGATAATACCGCCAATGCGTCTGCATATGTATTTTGGAGACGTGGAACGTACTCGATGAAAAATTCTTCAAACGAGCTCGCTGTTTCGATGGCTGCCTGATGGTATGGGATCAGATCTTGATTTCTGACTTCATACTCTCCTCGTATCTGATTAACTACCAATTGAGAATCACCAAAAGCTTCAAGGTATTCGACCCCCAGCTCTTTGTTAAAATTAAGTCCAATTATTAATGCATTGTATTCGGCCATGTTATTAGAGCATGGTTCGGTTAACGAGTATGCTCTAGGCAAGACATGTTTTTCCGGGGAAACTAAAACGATCCCCACTCCTGAGGAAATTTTAGAACATCCGGGTGCGCTTGCCACGTTGGTTGCTCGGGAAGCCCCATCGAAGAATAATTGCCACACCTATTGATGTGACGTGGTATTAACTTCGTGAGTTTCATCCGACAGATCGTCGTACAACTCGGCTATATCTTTTGTAGGGTTTACCGTCAAAAGATCGCAAATAGCTTGTCCCTTAACTGATTTTTGCTGCTTGAAATACAAATCATATTGTGATAAGAGTAAGGCCCACCTGGCTAAACGCTAATTCATAGAGGCCGGTTGGGTCATGAATACTCGAATTGGGTTTACGTTGGAAATAACATAAATTATCTGTCTAACTAAATAATGTCGTATTTTTTGGATTGCGAATACTAGGGCGAGGCATTCTTTCTCGATCATAGGATAATGAGATTCGGCTCCTACCAATGTACGACTTAGATAATACACAGCTTGTTCGTGACTGTTATCGTCGTCTTGTGCAAACAATGCACTTAACGAATGGCTCGTCGCTTTGACGTAAATAAAAAATGGTCTGTCCGATTTCGGTGCAACGAGAATAAGTGGATTCACTAGATATATTTTAATATCCTCGAACGCCTTTTGACATGCTTCATCCCAAATGAACGATACGCCTTTCTTCGCGAGTTTAGAGAACGGTTGACATTTTCCAGACAGGTTCGATATAAACCGACGGATATATGCCAATCGACCTTGTAGCCCTCTGAGTTCTTTGAGATTTCTCGGGGGTTGTAATTCATATATCGCCTTCACCTTATCAGGATCGATATGAATACCTTTTTTAGTGACGATGAACCCAAGAAATTTACCGCTGGACATTCCAAGGAAGGATTTAGTCGGGTTCATCTTTAACTGATGAGTCCTTATAAGATCGAACATCGTCTTCAAATCGTTAATATGATTGTTTTTATCACGACTTTTAACAACCAGGTCATCAACGTAGCATTCAACGATCTTCCGAAGGTGCTCTTGAAAGATCTTCGTCATTACTCGTTGGTATGTGGCGCCGACGTTCTTCAAACCGAAAGGTATAACAGTGTAACAGAAGACACCAAGGGGTGTTCTGAATGCAGTATGATTTTCATCGTCTGGGTGCATCTTGATCTGATTATATCCAGAAAATCCATCCATAAATGACATTCTTTCAAAACCGCATGTGTTGTCAATAATGACATCTGTAATTGGTAGAGGAAAGTCATCTTTAGGGCATGCTGTATTTAGATCTCTAAAGTCAATACAGATTCTGATCTTTTCATTTTTTTAAGGACTGGAATAATATTGGCCAACCAATCAGGATGCTGTTCTTCTCTGGCGAAGCCCGAATCAATCAGTTTCTTGACTTCAGCTTCTATTACCTCCATAATTTACGGACGAAACCGTCTTTGTTGTTGCTTAACAGGTTTAACACATCCAGTTTAATGTTAAGGCTGTGCATTGCCACATTTGGGTCAAGTCCCGGCATATCTTTGTAATTCCAAGCGAAAACATCAATATACTCTCTAATGAGGGCAATTAGTTCCTCTTTCTCATCCGACGGAAGATTACCGCTAATAAATATAGGTTTCAGATTAATTTCGTCACCCATATTAACTTGGACTACTCTATCCTCAGTAGGAGGTTCTCTTTGTTCAAATCGATCGCCGTATTGAACATTTATGTAATGTACCCAGGGATCTTCCCAAGTGGATAATTGATCATCTTCTTCTGTAGTAGAAGGATCGACTACGGTCATGTTCGACATTAATCTTTTGAACGTTTCTCTAATACTAGTGTCAAAATCCCAAGTTGAAGTATCGGATGAATACTCACTTTTATTTGTTAGCTGGTTAATGATTTGCCAGCAATATTTATCATCAGATGACGAAATGTAACCCAAACCTCTTCTATGGTTGTAATAATTATCAGGTTTTCCTTTCGGTATATAGGTAGGACGGGGTGGAACCCTGGCACCTTGACCAAAACGAAGGCCTTCACCGAGCGAGAGGTTATATCCTTGCTTTCTCATGTAGTCATTTGCTTGTGAACTATACCTAGAGAAATACCGTCTGGGTCCTTCGTCATCTGAGTTGGTGTCCAAGAAGAGATCGGGAGTTGGGGATGATTCCCCTTTTCCGAAAAAATTATTTCTTTTTCACCCCCTGTCTTCGCAGGTAGGATCACAGTTGTTCCGAATGAGTTTTGGATGTATTTCGTCATCGTACAAGACGAACGAAGTGGCATGTGTAGACTAGGGTTGTCATACAATTCTTACATTATATTATCGAGACAATACGAGTACTCTAAATCATCATTTATTATTTCATCGGCAAGCTGCCAGTTACAACTTTCATCCGACGATTCATCATCGTCAAGATCGATTACAAGAGGTTCAATGTCATTTAGTACAAGACCTTCACTATAATCGAGCCCAGCTTCGGTATCAGCTTCTTCTCCGCTGTCCGTACCATGGGCCAATGGTTCAGTGTCGGATTCAGCACCATAAAGAAGAGAGTCAGTAAAATAATTTTCTAACCCCTTAAATGGTTGCTTATCCGCGATCACCGTCTTAACCTTGTTGTTAGTGTCAACATATTTCAGACACTGATGAAGGGTGGAGGGAACTATAAGATTAATGTGGATCCATGGGCGACCCAACAATAAATTATAAGAAGTCTCCGCATCGATCACATAACAAGTGACCTCTGACTTCAAGTCTCTGAGTTGACACTTCACCCGGATTTTTCCCAATGGCCTGGACCCACTAGTATTGAATCCGTAAATAATAGTTCCAGTGGAGGCTAGCTTATTAGCATGAATTCCGAGGTGGTACATCAACCGAAGTGGCATGATGCTGACAGTGGAACCCGGATCAACCTGAATCCGGTTGACAACGCTTGAGCCAATATATCCAGTGAAGTATAAAGGCCTATCATGTTTTGAATTCTTAACTTGCATATCTTCTTTGGTGAAAGCAATGTAAGGGAATTTTGTGGCTGCTAGATTGCAATGTTGAACCGATGACTTTGGTTCTTCAGGGGTTGGCTTGATCTGGGTGAGAAATACCTCAGAATCAGCTAATGCTTCTTGCAAAGCTTCTCTGGTATCCTTTGAAAGGCACAGTAACTCGTACAGCGTGATCCTTGCTGGGATATTAGCTAACTGAGCCATGACGTCGAAACGATATGAAGGGTTCGAGCTTTCCGGTTTATCTCGTCCTATCGGTCGATTGAAACGAGACTGCCTCGGAACTTGAACCTCTTTTTGTTGAGGTTCTTTCTCCTTTTGCTTGGTAGCTTTCTGAGGCTTCTTGGTTGCTATGGGTGGACTTGTGACCACCCCTAACTCCGTCAAAGTCTTAGAAGGTACAGCTTTTACGACCCCTTGCTCAGCTAATTGTTCAGATGCGCTTGGGTAATTAAAACGACATTTATTTCCACTCCTAGTAGCGAAAGATTCTTGCTCCCTCTTGGAAAGTGGTAGAGCTGGGATTTCTTCATCATTCTTCTCAGGAATTACCGAGGCTCCGTAACAGGACTTCTCTTTTCTCTTACTTTTCAATTTCTTCTTAGACGCGGATGTCGTCCATTGTTCATCTTTAAGCAGATCAGGATGAACCCAGAGGATTTTGCCATTTAGAGTTGTATGTGACACAAGTCCTTGTTGGCGCTGTCCGTGAGGATCATCGTTGATGATTTGTATTTTAACCTTTGATATCGGTTCAGCTTGGAACCAGGATAAAGGAACTGAACCAAAGCTAATAGATACCGCATTTGCACCTACTTTCTTCTCTTTTGGTTTCGGCATCATGATTCCAACGTCGATCAAAGTTTGTATTTTATCTTTTAAGATGTAACACGCCTTGGTAGGATGGTGGACCCTTCTGTGGTATGCATAATATTTTGGGTCGTTAGTCTTCTTCGCTTCTTCTTGGTTCGTGACTAGTGAAAGTTTGATCTTATTGTTATCCAATAGATATTTGAAGATGACGGGAACCTCATCGTCTTTGAAAGAATACTCTTTTGGAAATCTGGGCTCCAAAGCCTTAGGCTGCCTCGGTGGCTGTTGATTCTGATGTGGTGCCAACTAGAAAGACGATTGTTGCAGTTGTTGTTGTTGTGGTTGTTGTGACGTCTGGTGAGCATCAACAGCAGCTACGGACCCTCTCCCTCTGCCTCGAGAGTTAAAATTTTATTTTTGGGGATTCGTCGATGGTTGACCCCTCTCCAACTTCTTTCTCTTGAGAAAACGTTCAGCTTGTTCTCCTCTCACTTTCAATTCTTTCCATGTTTTAGAAGGCACAATCCCCATGACTTCTAGCACATCTAAAGACAAGTTATTATGACATGTCTGAAGAATGAACTCCTCTGTTAGTGGATCCTGACAGTTCACCGTCTTGTTCTAGAATCGCTTGACAAAGACATCAACTGACTCCTCATCTTTCTACTTCTCATCTAGAAAAGTGCCAATAGAGACCTCAGTATCATCGTCAAAGAAATTAGTAAGAAATAATCCTTCCATATCTTCCTAGCTATTGATACTCTCAGGCTTAAGACATTGGTACCAATCGAAGGCAGGTCCACGAAGGGTTCCTACGAATGATCGGACCATCAAAGCTTTGTTTTCGGATATTGCGTCGAGATGAGACTTGAAATAAATCAAGTGTTGAGTGGGTGAACCCCT
This sequence comes from Asparagus kiusianus, assembly GCA_022839385.1. Taxonomy (NCBI): domain Eukaryota; kingdom Viridiplantae; phylum Streptophyta; class Magnoliopsida; order Asparagales; family Asparagaceae; genus Asparagus; species Asparagus kiusianus. The sequence continues at coordinate 41,867 of BQKN01058109.1, read as the reverse complement.
GCCATAAAAAGGAGTAAAGTTAATCAAACTAAATTTTGGGGGATAAGGAATCAGATCCCACTCCCTTGGGTATGGATATGGGATGCTTGTTTTCTTCACTTCCTGGGCTGTCATCAAAGCATTGACTTTGCTTTCAAGATCTTGCATCTTCTTGTCCTCTTCCTCACTCTTCTTTAAATAGATTTGAGAAGGTTGAGTAGATGACTTAGCCGGACAGCTTCCAGAATTGTCTTTATCAGAAGTAGGATCAGCGAAGATGGTTTCATCCTCTTCATGGTCATTATTGACCTCAGTTATACGCACATGTATGTTATCACGCCGGTTAGATTCAGCCTTTTGACTCGATTCTGGCTGTTATTGTTGAGCCTGCAAATCTCTCATCTGTTGCATCGTCAACTCCATCTCAATCTTGATCTCGGCCCTGATTTCTTCGCGCTGCTTAGCTAATGCTTACTACAATATCTGGGCTAGTTGATCCGATGTAATTACAAATGATTCTCTAACTTGTCCAACACTAGATATAGTATCATCCGAGGCAACTGCAGAACAAGTGTCTGATAGTTCCTCGTCTGAAGATAACCCTTCATGTATTTTCCTATAATCTCGACGTCGGTTGATCCTTCGTTGTAGCCGTGACATCCTTTGGGAAAGACCCTATTCAACCCTCCCTCCTGGAGAGAAATCAGGATCCGGGTTAGCCGAATGTTGCTTTCATCTGCTGGTCATATGCACAGAGGGTTTCTTTTTCTTGAAACGTCTCATCTTGTGTTTTGACGTTTCAGTGGAAAGTCTCTGAAATACGAAAACTCTTGGTGGTTCAGCTTTGGAACAGCCGCATTCTGTTAATACAACCTTAATGAGCCTCTCGCACGCGTAATGAGACTCCGTTCCTCGAGCGACCCTTTTTCGTGATTTGTTAGTTTGATAGTACAACTCATCATTACCATGATTCGAGCAACCTATCTTTCATCTTTGAACCTTGTTAACATTCACAGGATGACTTGTCGTCGTCTCTGGGCGATCCAAGGTTGTATGTTTAAATTCATCCTTTTGTGGGGATGAAGTGTTTACAGGCCCTAAACGGGAATGAATTGATATTTTCTCTTCTTGGGCTTGTTTTATTCTGACAGGAGGATATTTACGACCCCTAGTGTAAGAAACTACTAAGCGTTTATTCGTTAGATCCGAGTGTTCTTTGATCGAGATTTTGCCTCGATCATCAGACAAAGGACCGAAGCGATCCGCTATTGTGACTTTAAATTTCGACAGATCAGGACTGACCCAAGGGTTCACTGGTGACACAGCAGACATAGTTGTAGTAGACGGACCAGGAGAGGACGTCAATGGAGTCGAAGGGATGATCTTGCGAACGTCCTTATGGCCGTGGCAAGGATTAGTGTCGCAGTTGGATGAAGAGCCACAGCGATTATGACTGTTGCGGTCAAAAGTCTTGCCGCGACAGTGTGGGCTGCTGTGGTCGAAGGAATCGCTGCGGTAGTATGGACTACCGTGGTTAAAGGCTGAATATCCCTGATCAAATTCTTGAGCACGTTTGGTTTTGGGAATCCAGACTTTGTAGTTATTCGATGATTTTTCAGGCACCATTTCTTTCTTCCCTTCTCGCGTTTGTTGACGAAGGGCACGATTACGAGCGGTGTTTATACGACGCTTTTGCATGCGTTCTTTGAGGGTCGAACGAGCCCTTTTGACGAGAGTCTATTCCTCCGTTGTAAGTTGTGCAGAAATGTGAGTGTTTTGCCGTTGGGGTAATTGGTTCGCTCATTGTTTCCTCGACTCTAGGTCCGCATAGTAGCGAACCCCGTCGGTTTGTTCTAAGGCCTTGGCCAATTGACGAGCATGGCACTGACGTTGTCTCTGACGAGCCCTCTTTGTCAGTACCGGTAAGTTTTGATTCAATGACGCCTTAACTGGTGGAGGGCCATGTGGAGAAGATATATTGCAAGTAGAGTCCTTAGCAACAATTGGGCAAGAGTCTTCACATGTGGACTTCACCGAAGTTGAAGACTGGAAAACCTTCCTAGAAGACGAAACCTTCCTGCACTTATGAGGCGATGAAGGTTTTGAGGATGAGGATGACAGATACTCCTCGAATTTTGCCTGATCGAACTCATATTCGATCTCTTTGTTGATCACAATCTTGATCGGCTGCGATACTACGGCCTCGGCAGCGAGACCGTTGGCTCCCACTATGGTCGCCATTTTGTTTTCATCGAAAGTTGATGCTATTGTGGAATTCATTATATCTTCAACCGATTACAACGAATTCAAAAGAAATTAGTCTTTTTATAAGACTTCTTTTACACAATAAAAAGAAAATTACAACTCTCTAGAAAATAACACAGAAATTGCTTATCGATTCCTGTTTTGTGGGACTTTGCCTGTGCCGGGAGTGCTTTGGCTCGTGGACCACCATATCACAGATTGTGAAGGGGTTTAGGGATTTTTTCTTCGTTTATCGAAGTAAGAATTTAAAGCGAATATCTTATCGATGTAAGATGTTCATTCTTCCAAAGATCAAGTCAGAGCTTAGATCTCTAGGAATCACTAAGAGCTTTAGAACCAGTTATAAGGAATGAAGACTCTCTCTCTTACTCCAGTTCACCAAAAAGCTTAAGCTTCTTTGCTCCAATATGCTCTCTGTCCTTGATTTCATGTGTAAAGAGGTATTTATAGGGATAGGGGTGCATAACAGTGGAAACGAACGTGAAATAACTGACCAAGTGTATATTCTTTGGGCACGTCAGTCTTCGCTGCCGCGACTATTAGCGCGTCAATGTAGGCTGGCGCGGCTAAAGGAACAGTTCCAGCCACGTTCCATCACGTTCTTAACTGTTCTCCCACGTCTTTAGGCCCGCGAAACACCACTTTTCTCGGTCTATAACCACCCCCCCCCCCACGTTAGCACACGTTGTCTTTTTGATATGCCGCCACATGGACCCTCAGAAGGATGTTAAAACTGTCAGCAAATCATATAGGAGACTACTATTTGCGCGTCACCATCCTCTGCTGCGTCTAAGCGCGTCATGACACGCTGCAGCGCTATAGCGCGTCACGACATGTTGCCGCGCTTTAGCGCGTCACCCTGTGCTGTCGCGCCAATGCGCGTCAGTCGTTGGCTGCTTTGTCAACACGTGTCGGTCTATGTTATTCCATCTGTTCCTTTGCTTGGATAATCCCCTTTGACTTAGAAAATAACACTCATTGTCTTTTCTTTGTCTTGAGCAGTATTTGGATACCTATCAGCATTTTTAGACGCCTACAATTATGCAATAGGGAGGAGACAACTCATCTGTCCCCTCCAATGGTCCCATATTTTGGGTCCTTAAGGCATTTTTCAAATCTTATTATTCATATTAGGGGGAAAATAAAATATCAAAAGTCTCCTAAAGATTCAGTTTTTCTAGAAGTTATTATAGAGCAGGATATGATTCTTTTTCCAACGATAAGCTTTGAAGAATAAATGTAAAAATAAAATAAAACAAATATCCAACAGCCAATATTCCATTTGTTGGATATCTATTTTTTTTTTACATTTTGCATAGTCACTTGGTGATTATTATGATATTCTGTCATTACTTAAATTATTAGACTAAATATTGGTTGCTCTCAGTTTATCACCATTTATATTTGAGGTCATTTATCTAAGACCCATAAACTGTAACTTGGACCCAAACCTTATGGTGATGGACACAGAAAGAGGTTATCTTGAAATCTAAGAATTACTGATAAGATTAATGTTGGTTTATATTTTAACCCATGCTAAACACAGACCTACCTCTCTGATTCAATATCTCTAGTGTACTTTCTAAATTCTACCTCCCTGATTTAATATCTCTAAAGTACTTTTTAAAAGTGAGGTACCAAAATAGGTGGGCATGTCCATGCCTCGGATAGCGAGGTATGTCCGTGCCTCGAACGGGCTAAAATACCATAAGATGGGGATTGGAAGACATAAATGCGTTTTGAAGAGCCATTTTGTAAATGGCAGATCGGAACATGGTGGTAAGACCATGCTTAGTACGGACTAAAATACTAGTTTAGATTATTACAAAATATTATTCGTTTTAACTAAAATCAACATAATTAAGTCTGCAAATCTATTTCAAGGAACTGGTTGCCATTTTATTACAAGATAGCAATTACAAGCAACAACAATAAGGTACAAAAGATGATATATATACATCAGCACACTGATCCATAGAATCACCCAATAAACAGCACTACTCTGCATAATTATTAGCAGAAACTACAAAAACTCTCAAATTTTACAAACATAGCAAGTATATATACATATAGCTACAGAACAAAGTCGGATACTGTTTTTGACTCATCTGTAAGTACGGTATACTGGCGTGTACATGCAGCTCTCTGCGTGTTTTAGAAGATTTTCTGGACGGGGGAGACGAGTAGAAAGACCTATAAATATCAGAAGACCGAGTTTGTATATTAGCAAGCTTTCACATACCCACATGATAGAAAGATGGGAAAATAAATCCTTTAAGAGGGCCTTCTATAAAACATCAGACAGGGAAGAGTAAAAGGCTGAACCTCACGTATCAATATATTGTACTAACAAAACCAGCAAGGTTGGTGTAGTGGTGTAAGGCCCCGCTGTGCTCCTGGGGGGGGGGGTCCATAGCAGGCTAGACCTGTGTTCGAATCCCCCAGCATGTAAAAAACCTTTGGGCCAATGCTAGCCAAGAAGCATAAGTGGGGCCTAGTCCCATCCATAATAAGGTGTGGGGATACCCATGGAAAATAAACACACACACACACACGCGGGGGGTGGGGTGGGGTGGGGGGGTCCATAGTAGGCTAGACCCGTGTTCGAATCCCCCAGCATGTAAAAAACCTTTGGGTCAATGCTAGCCAAGAAGCGCAAGTGGGGCCTAGTCCCATCCATAATAAGGTGTTGTTTTCGTCAAAAGTCGGTTTTGTTGTCGAATTCATTGTCTCTTTAGTCGATTACAATAAAATTCACAAGAAATAGTCTTTTTATAAGACCTCTTTACACAACAAAGTAAAAATTACAACTTTTGAGAAAATAAACGCAGGATCGTTGTTTGGATCACTGCTTTTGTGGGTTCTTTGCCTGTGCCGGGAACGCTTTGGTTCGTGGACCACCGAATCACAGATCATGAAGAGGGGGCTTATGATTCTTTCTTCGTTTATCGAAGTGAGAATTTAAAACGATATCTTATCAGAGTAAGATAGTTGTTCTTCTTGAACTCAAGTCAAAACTCGAATGTCAAGGAATCACATCAAGATCAAGTCTGCTCTCTCTCTGCTCTAGAATGCTCGAAAATGTGCTCGATCCTCGTCAGAAGTGACCCTAGGGGGGTATTTATAGCCTCAGGGGTCTGTAACTGCAAAAACTCAACATAAAACAGAATTAGTACGGCGAGACAGTGTTTGCTGTCTCGGCCCGCGAGACAGTAAATTTGTTGTCTCGCCCAGCGAGACAGTAAATACTGTCTCGGAAAATGACAGTTTCTCCCTGTAACTGCTTTTCCACGTTTCAAACTCCGTTATTTTGGCAGTTATTCACGTGATTTTCGCCCACGTTGTTTCCCACGTCTCCTGGCAGTTAATGGACACGTGTGTGGCGGTTATCGAGGTGGTTTTTGACCATTTCAACACTGTCTCGCTGGCGAGACAGCAAACACTGTCTCGCTGGCGAGACAGCAAAGTCTGTCTCGCTGGCGAGACAGTTCATATCAGTCTTTGATTTTTTTTAAGACAGTACGATGTGATTTTTTGATGATCTTCTCTATGTTTGGATATCTATTAGCATTTTTTTGACGCCTACAGATACCCCCTCCAAAGTATTCCAGACGTATTCTTTTATAGAAGAGTCTGGGATACTTTGGATAAGATAGATTTTACTTACGATCCCTTCGATGCTTGGTTGAGTAGATCGTGTAGAAGGACTTGTAAATGGCTTCAACTCTTGATCTCTTCTTCCTTTAGTCTATTCAGTTCTTTGTAGAATACCTAATGTTATCCCGGCGTCGTGTTTATCGCTCGATCGTTGTCGAGATCTTGAATCGAAGCTGGTATTTGTTCTTGTGGGTTCAGCTTTTGTCACTGAATTGATACATCCATTGAGAATTCATCAGGTTATCCTTAAGAATATTCAGATTAATATTCTCCAGAAACTTCCTGTTGAGGGTAGGGAAACAGTTTAGACTCGTGTACCCATTGGAGTACTCTGTCTCTTTTTTGTTGGTAGAGATGAACCCGATGTCGGAGAGGAAGAATTTTATATTCTATCTCCTGGTCTCTTGTTTGTTGGTAGAGATAAACCCGGAATCGGAGAGGAAGAATTTTATATTCTATCTCCTGGTCTCTTGTTTGTTGGTAGAGATAAACCTAAAAATGGAGAGGAAGAATTTTATATTCTATCTCCAGGTGTAAAGGAAACTCAAAGTGGGATCTCCACTTAGAGAATCTGGATAGGTTTGAATAATCCTAACTGTCATAAGGTTTGATTATTCAATTTGTGGACCTCTCGTTCATGGAACGAATCGAGAGGGGATTTTGGTTGTGGTCCTAACTGTAGTAAGGTTTGACCAAGTGGGAGCTTTGAGATGATCCTAACTGTTTAAAGGTTTGATCGTTCAATTTGTAGACCTCTCGTTTATGGAAGGAATCGAGAGGGGATTTTGGCTTTGGTCCTAACTGTTTAAAGGTTTGACCAAATAAGTAGTTGAGATGATCCTAACTGTTCAAAGGTTTGATCATTCAATTTTTTGGATCTCTCGTTCATGGAAAGAATCGAGAGATGATTTTGGCTTTGGTCCTAACTGTTTAAAGGTTTGACCAGGTGGGGGATTGATACGATCCTAACTGTTTAAAGGTTTGATCGTCCAATTTGTGGACCTCTCGTTCATGGAAGGAATCGAGAGGGGATTTTAGCTTTGGTCCTAACTGTTTAAAAGTTTGACCAAATAAGGAGTTGAGATGATCCTAACTGTTTAAAGGTTTGATCATTCAATTTGTGGACCTCTCGTTCATGGAACGAATCGAGAGGGGATTTTGGCTTTGGTCCTTACTGTTTAAAGGTTTGACCAAATAAGGGGTTGAGACGATCCTAACTGTTTAAAGGTTTGATCGTTCAATTTGTGGACCTCTCGTTTATGGAAGGAATCGAGAGGAGATTTTGGCTTTGGTCCTTACTGTTTAAAGGTTTGACCAAATAAGGGGTTGCCAATTGTCATGATTTGAAATTTTGGGTGTTGTGTCAAAGCTTAACAGTGGGAGTGTTAAAGGCTTGGACACAGCGGGAGTTTGGGTGGATTTAACCACGGAGTATTTTGATGGACCTACCGTCAGTTGATTTGATCGGTGAGGGATTTTACGGTGGAGGACTATGAATTATTAAGCACTCCACAATTAGACCGTAGGAGTTTCATGAGGAAAAAAACTGACCCAATGAGGTCATTGAATATCATCTCAACGAAAGAGTGCTTGAAAAGTCACAGTGGGAGTTGACAAAATTGATCCTGATAATTGAAACCAATTAAGCAGCAGATGAATGATTTCAGAATTTTGTGAGGGAAGATTGACTTGATGAAGTCATTGAATCTCATCTCAATAAAAGAATACTCTAAAAATCATAGAGATAGGGTTTTAGCGTTTATCATTTTGTTCATAATAATCGGGTTATCCCTAAGAATATTACATTTAACATTCTTCCGGGAACTTCCCTTCACATGAATTATCGACCCCCAGTTTTCTTTGCAAAACTGGGTATAACGAGAAGTACGTCATCATTAGTTGCATGTTCGGGTTATCCTTAAGAATATAAGATTCTCTAGGAACTTCCCGTTACATAAATCATCCACCCCCAGCTTCCTTTGTGAGACCGGGTTTAATATTGTATTTAGTTGGATGACCGAGAAACAGTTTATACTCATATACTCTTTGGAGTGTCATGGAAAAGCAGTTTATACTCGTGCATCCGATGGAGTATCATGGAGAAGCAGTTTATACTCGTGCATCCAATTGGAGTATCATGGAGAAGCAGTTTATACTCGTGCATCCAATTGGAGTATCATGGAGAAGCAGTTTATACTCGTGCATCTAATTGGAGTATTCTGTCTTTTTTATTTGGCTTGTTTCGCCGTTATGACGCCAGAGTCAATTAAGGCTTGGATCTTGTTCTTGAGTCCAAAGCAAATCTCGGTGGGATGAAGAACCCTTCTGTGGTATGCACAGTAGTTTGGATCTGTAACCATCTTAGCACCTTCTTGATCTTTAATAGGCGGCAGTTCGATTTTGTCGTTGGCGAGGAGGTATTTCAAGATGACTGGAGCTTCATCATCTTCGAAAGAATACTCCTTTTGGAACCTCGGATCGGGAGTCGCATTCCCAGTGATTGCAGATGTCGTCGGTTGGCTTCTCTCAGCTTTCTTTCTTTTAAGAAAGTGTTCAGCTTGCTCGCCACGTAGTTTTAATTCTTTCCAAGTGGTCGAAGGTACGACCCCCAGGATTTTCAGGACATCGATGGAAAGATTGTTATGGCATGTCTGCAAGATGAACTCCTCTGTGATAGGATCTCTGCAATTCATTGCCTTGTTACGGAAACATTTGATAAAATTATCAACCAACTCTCCGTCTTTTTGTTTCTCATCCAGAAGGGTTCCGATTGACACTTCAGTATCATCATCGAAGAAATTACCGAGGAATAAACTTTCCATGTCATTCCAGCACTTGATGCTTCCTGGCTTGAGACGTCGATACCAATCGAATGCGGGACCACGAAAAGTACCAACGAATGACCGGACCATTAAAGCCTCGTTCCCAGATATCATGCCCAAATGAGATTTAAAATAAATCAAGTGCTGGGTAGGCGAGCTCTTCCCGTCAAACGGTGTGAAGTTGATCAGATGGAATTTTGTCGGGTATGGAATTGAATCCCATTCTCTTGGATAAGGATATGGAATACCCATCTTCTTTACTTCCTGAGCTGTCATCAAAGCGTTGACTTTGTTTTCAAGCTCTTTCATTCTTTTGTCCTCATCTTCATCTCTCTTTGAGTGATATTGAGGAGAAATAATTGGGCCACCCCTAATGTTATCAGGAAGTGCATTTGAACCACCCCCAATATCGTTATTGGGAGGATCCGTTGAACCACCCCCAGGGTTATTGTTATTGGGAGATGTATCAGCCATGATGATTTCATCCACTTCTGGATCACTGTCATCTACAACATTTTGAGTACGGCGGCTGGATTCAGCTCGCTGACTGGACTCAGGAAGTTGAGGTCGTTGAGCTAGCAATTCTTTCATTTGTTGAATAGCCAACTCCATCTCCATCTTCATCTCAGCCCTAATTTCTTCACGCTGTCTGGCTAGAGCTTCTTGCAGCATTTGAGCAAACTGATCAGGAGTGATTGTGAACACTTCTCTGGCTTGCCCTATGCTAGACATTGTATCATCAGAAGCGATTGCAGAATAAGTATCCGAGAGTTCATCCTCCTATGAAGATAACTCTTCGTGCATTTTCTTATAATCTCGATGTCGGTTGACCCTTCGTTGTAGCCGCAACATTTTTTGAGAGAGACCCTGCTCAACTCTCCCTCCGGGAGAGAAATCAGGATCTGGGTTAATTAGATGATGTTTTCCTTTATCAGTCATGTTGATAGTGACCTTAGGGAATTCATCATCAAGCTTCTTACGGAAACATCGCGGTTTGGGTTTTGACATTTCTGTGCAAAGCCTCTGGAACACTGAGATTCTTTGTGAGACGGCTTCTCGTTTGGCATAGTCATATTCTGACAATGCTGTTTTAATGAGTCGTGTACGATAACAAAGAGAATTTATTTCCCGATTAATTCTCTTTAGAAATTTATTCACACCCACAGTTTGATAATACGATTCATCGGTATGATTGTCGGAAAATCTTATCGTCTGTTGATATGACTCCTCAGGTATGACGGTGTCTTTTGGTGAACACATCTTCTTCTGAGGGTGTAAAACCTTGTTGGCATTCTCAGGATAACTTATTGTTACCTTTGAGCGATCCAAGGTTATGTCAGGAGTCACACGTTTAGAACCACCCCCTTGCGGGTGTGGAGTCTTAACGGGCTCCGAATGATGATTTTGCACAACTCTAGACTTTGGAATCCAAACTCTGCAGAGTTTTGATGGTTCTTTGGCCGCCGTTTTCTTACTTCTTTATTGTGAAAAAGCACGAGCATGGGTAGCGTTTGTATAACGCTTTTGTATGCGTTCTTTGAGGGTCGAGCGAGCTCTTTTGACAAGAGTCCATTCTTCTGTCTTTAGTTTAGCAGAGACATGAGTGATTTCTTGTTGAGACAACTGACTCACTCGATGCCTCCTCGACTCTAAGTCCGCATGATAATGAACTCCGTCGGTTTGTTCCAAGGCCTTAGCCATTTGGCGAGCGCGGCGCTGACGTTGTCTCTGACGAGCTCTTTTCGTCAGTACCGGTAGTCTTTGATTCCATGACTCTTTAATTGGAGAAGAGTCATTGTGAGCAGAGATGTTGCGAGTTGGATTTTCAGCAACAATCAGACGAGAGCCTTCATTTGTAGCATTTGACAACTTGAAAAGCTTCAACGAAGATGAAGTCTTCCTATATTTGCGAGGCGAGGAAAACTTTGTAGATGAGGATGACAAATATTCCTCAAACTTCATTTGGTCGAATTCGTACTCGACCGTTGATTCAATCAGGATCTTGATGATCGGCTGCGACACGACGGTCTCGGTAGCGAGACCATTGACTCCCACTGTGGTCGCCAGTTTGTTTTCGTCAAAAGTCGGTTTTGTTGTCGAATTCATTGTCTCTTCAGTCGATTACAATAAAATTCACAAGAAATAATCTTTTTATAAGACCTCTTTACACAACAAAGCAAAAATTACAACTTTTGAGAAAATAAACGCAGGATCGTTGTTTGGATCACTGCTTTTGTGGGTTCTTTGCCTGTACCGGGAACGCTTTGGTTCGTGGACCACTGAATCACAGATCATGAAGAGGGGGCTTATGATTCTTTCTTCGTTTATCGAAGTGAGAATTTGAAACGATATCTTATCAGAGTAAGATAGTCGTTCTTCTTGAACTCAAGTCAAAGCTCGAATGTCAAGGAATCACACCAAGATCAAGTCTGCTCTCTCTCTGCTCTAGAATGCTCGAAAATGTGCTCGATCCTCGTCAGAAGTGACCCTAGGGGGGTATTTATAGCCTCAGGGGTCTGTAACTGCAAAAACTCAACATAAAACAGAATTAGTACGGCGAGACAGTGTTTGCTGTCTCGGCCCGCGAGACAGTAAATTTGCTGTCTCGCCCAGCGAGACAGTAAATACTATCTCGGAAAACGACAGTTTCTCCCTGTAACTGCTTTCCCACGTTTCAAACTCCGTTATTTTGGTAGTTATTCACGTGATTTTCGCCCACGTTGTTTCCCACGTCTCCTGGCAGTTAATGGACACGTGTGTGGCGGTTATCGAGGTGGTTTTTGACCATTTCAACACTGTCTCACTGGCGAGACAGCAAACACTGTCTCGTTGGCGAGACAGTTCATATCTGTCTTTGATTTTTTTTAAGACAGTACGATGTGATTTTTTGATGATCTTCTCTATGTTTGGATATCTATTAGTATTTTTTTGACGCCTACAGGTGTGGGGATACCTCATGGAAAAACACACACACGCACACTCACACGTGCGCACGCGCGCACACACACACATACTGTTTGGTGGAAAATTTACAATAAGAATATGAAAGAATCGTGTTTGATTTTATTCTCTCTAACTGCTTAGAGAAAGAATGTTTACAACTCTCTCAATCTCAATTATAATTTTTATTTCCTGATTACAAAAGAGAAGAGAATTGATATGAATTCTCCCATTTGTTTAATTCTGAGTTCTTCACGGTGGCGATGGAGTCTCTCTCGAATGGTCGCATCGAGTTTGCTCTCCATTGACGATCCGACGTTTCGCTTCACCGGAACGATATCTTCTCCTTACAATTTGACGCTGTGGAGAACTTGCAAAGCAAGTTTTAAACTCTGAACGAGTTGATAAGTCAGAGCGAGTTTAAACTCTTGAAAAAGAGTTAATTTGAACCAAAAAATTAGTTAATAAGCCAAGGAAATGCTCCAAGAACTTTGTTGCTGTAGGAAGCTCGAAGATGATCAGCTGCCGAGGAGATGATCCGAAGAAGCCGATCTCTAGATCTTCAAGATACTCCATGTTTGGGTCAAAAATCGTTGTTTTCATTGTGATTGAATCTATTACAACTTTAATCGTTTACAATAAACTCAAATAAAAAAGTTGATCTTTTTATAAGATCTCATTATACAATGAAAATACAAAAGATACGACTCTTGTCAAACAGCGCAACAGACGTTTATCACCCGCTGCTTACGTGGGAACTTTGCCTGTGCCGGGGACGTTAATATCCGTGGACCGCCACGAATCAGATCCGGTTGCAGGAAAATTCGGCAGAACTTTGCCTTCGCCGAGGAAGTTTTTTTGATTTGAAGCGCTGAGATCGACCAAGCAAAATCAGGGCTCTTCTCGAGATTAAGACAAAGCATAATCTCAAGGAACGGACGTGCTGGGGCTTCAGATCCTTCGAACGACTCCTCTTCAGTGCTGAAGTTCGTCGGGATCTCACTGACCTTTGCTGAAATTTCGTGTTCCTTCCCTCTTCAATCCAGCAGTACCTCGTCCTCTTAATAAAATTCCAGATCTACAAAATGAAGGCCTTTGGCTCATATTTATAGGCATCGGATGCGGTTATTTAGATGAGAACAAGTGATTTGGCTCTATCTTCAGTTAACAACAGCCTAACCATGTTTGGGGATGATATCAAGTCAGTTAGGAACCCCTGGAACAAATAACTCCTGCGAAAAACCACTTCAAAACCGTCAAAACGTGTTTCGAGCCTCCGACCCGCGCTTGCGCGGGTCGAACAGATCCGACCCGCGCTTGCGCGGGTTGGATCCAATCCGACCCGCGCTTGCGCGGGTTGGATCCAATCCAACCCGCGCTTGCGCGGGTCGGTCTGTCCCGTCCTGCGCTAGCGCGGGTCCGTCGACTTTTTCTCTTCCTGGTATTTTTCTTCCGGGTCTTGTTCTTTTCGCATATTTGGTCGATTTGTTGACTTGTACGCTTCGTCGCGAGACTGACCGTCGAACGCGCGTTGGTTGACTTGCGCGTGTTGGTTGACTTGCGCGTGTTGGTTGACGTGCACGTGTTGATCAACACGCACGAACTGATTAACGTGTGCGTGTTGATCGACGCGTACGAACTGATTGACCCATGCGTGTTGATCGACGCGCACGAACTGATTGACGCACGCGTGTTGACCGACGCGCGAGCCGATTGATGCGCGCGTGTTGACCAACGCGCGCCAGCTGCTTGACGTGCGCGTGTTGACCGACGCGCACTAGCTGATTGACGTGCGCGTGCTGACCGACGCGCACGAGCTGATTGACGCGCGCATGCTGACCGACGCGCACAAGCTGATTGACGCGTGCGTGTTGATCGACGCGCACGAACTGATTGACGTGCGCGTGTTGACCGACGCGTGAGCAGATTGATGCGCACGTGTTGACCAATGCGTGCGAGCTGCTTGACGTGCGCGTGTTGACCGACGCGCACGAGCTGATTAACGTGCGCGTGCTGACCGACGCGCATGAACTGATTGACGCGCACATGCTGACCGACGCTCACGAGCTGATTGACGCGCGCATGCTGACCGACGCGCACGAGCTGAATGACGTGAACCTTCTTGATTCGTCTACTCTTTGCTTCGAGTTTCGTGCGGGCTCTCATAGGCAATTTTAGACGCCTACAGATACCCCCTCCAAAGTGTTTCAGCCTCATTCTTTTATAGAGGAGTCTGAAATGCTTTGGATATGATGGACCCCCACCTTCAGTCGGTGTTAAAGGACCTATAGATGGTTTCGATTCTTGACTTCTCCATATTTCAGGATATTCTGTATTTTATCGAATAGCTAAAAATTTTCCCAGTGTTGCGTTTATCATCTGACCGTTATTGAAGCCTTGAACCGGAATTGGTGAGTAGATTTTCGTTGATGTGTCATTGAGTTGACTTTTAGATTAATTATCTACATCGCAACGCGTTGACTGGCGTTGACCTAGGGCTACGCGTTGACCGGCGTTGATCTTAGGGTTTCGTGTCGATCGGTGTTGACTCTCATTCGCAACGCGTTGACCGGTGTTGACCTAGGGCTACGCATTGACCGGCGTTGACCTTAGGGTTTCGTATTGATTGGCATTGACTCTCATCGCAACGCATTGACTGGCATTGACCTAGGGCTACGCATTAACCGGCATTGACCTTAGGGTTTCGTATCGATTCTCATCGCAACGCGCTGACTGGCGTTGACCGACGTTGATCCTAGGGTTTTGCGTCGATTCTCATCGCAACGCGCTGACTGGCGTTGACCTAGGATTACATGTTGACCGTCGTTGACCCTAGGGTTTGCATTAACCTGAGGAGAACCAGTTTATACTCGTGTACTACTGGGAGTTTTAGGAATCAGTTTAACCTCGTGTACCCGTCGGAGGTTGCCGGGTTATCCTTAAGAATTATTATAATATTCTCTAGGAACTTCCCGTCAAAAAATGGGAAACAGTTTAGACTCATATACCCGTTGGAGTGTGGATTTCGAATATTCTGAAAACAGGCGAAAACATCGCGAAGCCACCCGAAAACATAAACTTGGATCCCGAATAGTCCAAAAATATGAAATTGGGTCCCGAATATCCTGAACATGATCGAAGTGCCGCGGAATCACCCAACAATATAAAATTGGGATTCGGATCTTCTGAAAATAGGCGAAAACATCGCGAAGCCACCAAAAAAATATAAAATTGGGTCCTGAATATTCTAAATATGAGTGAAAATGCCGCGAAATTATCCGGGAGATGAAATTGGACTCCAAACATTCCGAAAACGAGCGAAATCAGGCGAGAATACAATGAAAAACAGACGAAGTGGGTCTGACCTGTGTTCACGCGGGTCAGATGGATCCGACCCGCGGAACGCGGGTCGGGTGCTTGGGTAAAGGGGGTTAAAACCCCGATTTCTCTCCTTCTTCTATCTTCGGTTCAGTTCCAGCTCTTCTCCCCTCAAAAATTTTTGGTTCCTCCTCCTTCCAAACTCTTATCTTTTCAAGAGTTCCACAACTTCAAAGATTCCTAACAAGATCAAAACTCTCCCCCTTAAAACCCATCAACTCCTTCCTCCTTTCTTCTTCCGATTTCGACAAAAGAAAAGGGTTCTCAACTAGGGTTTTGGTCAATTTGAGATTTTCTTCCTCGTCAAACTCTAAGAACTTGGGTAAGTTCTCTCCTCATGGCTTTGATTTCCTCACTTCAATTTTAACTAGTTCTATAAGCCTTGATTCAAAGATTGAAACCCTAGTTCTTGAGTTTGGGCAAAAAACCGAATTTTGATTGGGTTGTGTGATGGCCGAAATTTTTTGGTTGATTGTGTTCATGACTTGATAACTGCAGTCTCCAACTATTCAATCTTGGGGAAAACCAAATTTTGGAATTTGGGTTTTGACTTTGGATAATGGCCGAAATCTTTGAGCTCTTGATTGATGATCAATAATTCGAATCTGTAGTTCTTGAAATATGTATGGTCGAATGACTTGAATTCGAACTTGTATATGACTGAACTTTATAATTCTTGGTTGATGATTGAGTTATTGATCGTGAACGAGAACTGAATCGAATTCTCAATTCATGGGAAACACTAAGGCTTTTAATTCTTGACTTTGACTTTGTGTATGACCGCAACCCCTTAACTCGTATTTGAGTATAGCCGAGACTTTGCTTGACTTTGAACCAAACTTTTTTGTGTGGGAATCATGCTTTCAATTTCAATTTTGAATAAAGACTGAACCCCATTGACTTAATGATGATGATCGCGGAAAACTGAGCTTGGGCGTTGTGCTCTGGTGTTTGACCCTCGAACGAAATCCAAAACTCTTGGCCTTGGTTGTGAGGATTGCTGATTGATGATTGAATCCGTAGTCATAACTAAATTTTTCCTTTTAACTCTTGGTCGATGTTGACGGTTGAACCCGTGGTTGTCGAACTTATGCATAGCCGAGTCCTTGTGTATGATTGAATTCGTATATAACTGAATTCTTGTATATGATTGAACTTTTGTATGATTCAAACTTGTACACGATTGAACTCGTAAGTGACTGAATCCAAACTTGTAGGTGGTTGAAATAATTTGAATCCAAACTTGTATATAGCCGAACCCTTGTATATACTCATATAAGCATGATTTTGAGTCTCAAGTCAATATCCATGCTCTAATTTGTGATGATTCTGTGAGCTTGTGAATCCGCATGTTGACATGGTCGAGACCTTATGTTTGACTCTATGACACTTACTTGATTTTCCCTTGCAATTTTCATGCTTGATTATGCACGTGAGCTATGTAGGAGGCGCTTAATTTGCTTGACTTGTATGTTTGAGTTTCCTCTTACTTTAACTTGAATCGAGGATGCCATATAGGTTTAATTGGACCTTTCACTGGAAAATTCCATTTTGTAGAATTTCAGTCGAAGATTCACAATTTCCTTTTTAAGCTTTCGATTCATATATCTTGATTCTTGATCTGACTGAGCTGTTGATCTTTATTACAGATTAGTCATGTCGACGAGGAGATAACGCCTCCCGAGGAGTCGCTCGGCTACTCAGTCACCCGAGAGGGGGCGTCCGTCTTTTACCGGTAAACCTTTGTAATTTCTTGTTTATGAACATAATTTCCTGCTTATGAATTCAATCTTTATTATGTCATATTGCATATTGCATCCCCTCTCTGTCCGCCTTGGTGAGGTAGTCGGGAAGAGCTGATATCCTCCTTTGTGGGGGTGGACGCTTATCAGATACGTTTTGCTTGGTCAAAACGCGTCTTAAGGCCATATGGGGCGATTTTCTACCGTATTATGTTCCGTAAGATAGGGTGCATCACTGCGTTATTTGCGTGAAGATGTATGTTATCTTGTGAGTTCGTAATACTGCTAAAATCGTCTCGCCAATTACAAGGTGGTAACTCTACTTCACGGATCGGTGAAAAGAATTCAACCCCCTGTATTGTATTGATATTTCTTCATAAACGCGTTCGATAAACATGCCTTCTTCTTTTCAGTTGAATACGCGACGACGCCATTTTCTCAATTCGAGATAGATGGCCGTAGGAGCAGGTATTACACTACAGTTGATAATCCGGCGTTGATTCCTTCTACTTCTCAATTCGCTTTGGATCTCCCTGATGAATTCTGTAAGTTAGTACGGGAGGGGGGTCATCGCATCACGCGCTAGTTAATTACCGACGCGCCATTTGCTGAAGATATGGATCCCGATCATCCTTTAAGGAAGACACATTACCTGTTTGGCGATTCTGTGACGGACCCGGATGTCCTAAAGCTCGAAGATGAGCGGTGGTTACACAATGACGGCACGACTTGCTTACCTTCCCCCGTTTCCTCGTCATCGTTCGCTAACAGAATTGCGGGGGCAGGCGGTGACGCGACAGATGCCTTGGACTTTGACAGAAGAGCACACCAATATTCCTTACAGATACATCTCCAGCCATTCACTCCCGGGTTCTAACGGTAGAAAACATATTACAGGGTTACACCCCGGTGTGATGGGATTGGAGGACCCACCTAAAGGGGAAATACCTATAATAGTTCGTACCGTGAAGAATCGCCTTGCTGAGCTAGGGCGAGAACTGCCTATTGAAAATTACAGGTGTCATGGTTGGTCTCATTCTTCAGACAAATCATGGTGGGGGAGGATGACAGGTTATGTCCTCCATCGATGGGGTGCTGAGTTGAAGTTGATAAGATTGTATGAAGCTATCCGGGCCACGCAATACGGATTACCAATGAACGCTCTTCACTTCATAGGGTTAATAGAGTTGTACAATCCAGATACTAACATCTTTCTTACACGGAACGGAGAATTGGGATTACCCTTTCATGAGATGCACAAAGCCTCCGGACTGCAACTGGGAGATGTACCGTATCAAGAATATTTTCCCTCTAACCGGGAGCTCCATCAATTGAAGATCCATAAGCCTGCTCGATACGACACGTTATGGGAACTCACGTGTCATTATCAGATTGCTTTAGCCGGAACTAACCCGGTCGTGAAGAAGAAGTTTCCTCAAATAAGCTTGAAACAATTCTCTTGTTACTTATTTAAGAACTTGGAGAAACTCAATGAGGAAGTTTGTGAGTTGCAACCGCTGACTTCCCTGGAGATTAACAGATTGATTGAGAAGTGCGGTGCCCGCTCTTATACCACCGCGAGTGCTCAAGACAAATTCCTTGCGGGGACTAAATTCAAAACCTTTTTATGGTACGCCCAGAAGCCCATTCATCCTAAAACTTTATTGGCTGGTTATATAGCACTTTGGTTGAAGAAGTGTGTAGTACCATATCAGACCTCAGATGCCCTGCCGATAGAGGTACTATTCCCGGCTGTCCAGCTTACTTATGGGAGAAACCTATCTCTTTTGGCAGCAATGATCGCCGACATACATCGCGGGCTTCGTCAGGTGGTCACCGCTTTTACTCAAACTGATGAGACCCCATCCACGAAGATCCCTATGGCAAAGGCAGAACTCCCTTATACCTATCTGATGGGGTGGTTGGTTCTTCGTCGCCCTGATCTGATGTCGCCCCTTACTAATACGAATCTATCCACTCTGTTACAATTGTTCGAAGGGTGTAGGTGGAAAGCTCGGTTCTCGGAAGTCAGGAAAGGTTTGCACCTGTACAAAGGCTGGGTAATCAACCCATGTCTCCCTCGCTTCTCCTGCAAATATGGTGGGATGTTTACTGACATAGAAGCGCCCGGAACCGATTGGACTTCTCTCGATGTTGGATGCTTCAGGTGGCTCATGAATATAAGGCCTGGCCATCTCCTTTTTCGAGTAAAGGGGTGCTGTTATTTAGAGCCCTATTTGCCGTGTCGGTTCGCCCATCAATTCGGGTATGACCAGTTATATGTCGGGAATCCGAACCAACAGTTCCATACTCGCGGTGGACTAGTGGACAGCGTTCGCGCTTGGCTGTGGAATGTGATGGGTTGTACTGGCGCCAAGTTTAGTCTTCCAAATACCGATCGCCACTTAGAGCTCACATATTTATGCTGCAAATGGATTATGGCAGCCACCGAGCCCGTTCCTCTAAGATCAATTAAGGAATTAATGGCCGAAGCTGCAGCGCACATTATTGAGAAGATTGTTTGAGAAAATATACGGGAACAGAGAAAACGCAACCATAAACTCGCTGGTCCCTCAGGCAAGGGTAAGCAAAAAGTAGAGGATGTAGAAGAGGGCTCGTTTGTTTCCAACGAGGAGACTTCCGAAGAGGGTGAGATCGCTGCTGGTGGTGCTATGGAGGTCAACAACGACTTTGAGGAACACACAGCAGGTTTGTCTGAGTCTTTTTATAAAGAGCTATGGGATCTATCGATCGCTGATCGAGTTCGCCGACTTAAAGCTTGAAAGAAGTGGAGAATTTTGCCTACTTATAATAGAATGATGGTTGAACTTTCAGATGTAGGTTCCGAGGAGGAAGAGGAGAGAGGTGGCCTCATCACCCGTGCTCGATCTCGGGCCATAGCTCAGGCAGGATCGCAAGTTGAGCCGCATGTCATATCAACACAAGATAGACCTGTGGATCTCCAAGAGACCCGGCCCACAAAACGGCTGAAGTTGACAATCAAGCGCCACGCTAAACCTCAGACTTCTCAAACGGAGGCGGCCGACGATGCACCCATTGGTGAGGACGGTAATGTTCCAACTCTTGTCATCTTTTTAATCTTTTCTTCTATCAGGCTTTAGATTTAGCAGATTTTCTATCCTAGAGGGTCATGATGAAGATTCAATGATGTACAACCCTCCTTCTCCCGACTTAGACTTTTTTGGAGGGTCATGCTTTGTGCCACAAGCAGATGAGGCCGTGGGTTAGGATTTGGCAGGTGTTGGAACCGATTTGTCCATAGTGGTTGCTAGCCCAGGTACTCCTATTACTGGTAGTACACCTTTTAGATAGCAATCTCGGGTATTAAACGACTCAGAGTTCGTCCCTCCTCTAATTGCTTACATGCTTCTGGCTCTTTTAGAAAAGCTACAAGAGGCGATTGTTGACGTTAGGATTGAAAAGCACGCCGTCATCACCGGAGGTGAATTTAATTCTCTTTTATTGCTGAGTTTCGACTTCTCTTTTCATGTCTTAACACTTAGAATTTTCTTCAGATGTTTCAATGGAAGGCCCAAGTGATAAAAAAACCTTTCATCATGCAGTCGATGCGCCTCCGTCTGATCCTATACAGGACCCTTCGGGCTCTGGCGACAGGCTACTTAACGACACATCATCAGAACAAACTTGTCGTGGTGCTATCGAATCGATTGTCGAAGCTGCTGAACCGGTCATCGAAACCGTTGAACCGGTCATCGAGACGGTTGACCCAGTCATTGAAACTATTGAGCCAATCCTCGAGACTATTGAACCAGTCATCGAGCCCGGTTCCTCTGCAGTATGGATTTTGTCCTTCTGTGAAAGTTATTCCCTTATCAGTTTTACTTAGCCTTAAGGGAGTCATACTTGTAGGACCAGTCGTTAAGACTGATACAACTACTATTGTTGGGATATCTGACGTTCCTGAGGGTCTTGATTTCTTGCTGTTGGCAGGAACTATCATAGAAACTCAGTCGTCAATGGCCCAAACTCAGCACACGATCCTGGCAACCAAGATGACTACTGTAGCTGCGGGGATTAGTCCTGTTGAACAAATCACAAGACCAACTGAAGAAGTCGGTACATCTACGACTATTACATCTACAATAACTCCAACGACTCATGCAGGTGTGCAAGGGGTGTCGAACGCAGAGCGTCAAACTGAAAAGCCTTCCATAGTTATTGGTGAGCACGGTTTCGACATTTATCTTGAAACTATTCGGACTAAGATTCCTAAATAGTTACTCTTCTTTTTAGGGCTCTCAACTCAGCTTTATGATCTCGTCATGGCGCTACTATCCAATAACGACCTAGATAAAATTCTCCTTCGCATGGAAATTCGTTCTTTCTTCTCGTTTGTGAACGAGATGGTTAACAATCTTCTCCGCAACGGGCTTCTATTGGTCTCTTCAAGTCATATCTCGACAACCAAGTGACCTTTCTAAGGAGTCAAGGGTATTCAGACCTGGCGGGCGTTATTACTGCAGACTTGGTTTGCCTTGAGTGCGAACTTGAAAAACTGAAGGAATTTCAGGGGTAGGCGTATAAAATTGCCTACGGGTCCTTTAGCACAGCTCGACGACGTCGATTCGACAAACGGACCATCGGGCGACATATCCAAGCACGACTGTTATCCCACAACGCCGAAGCCAAGCGATATGCGACAAAGTGGACTAACGAGGCTAACGAACCGCACGCCAACAATCCATTAGCACGCGGAATGAAGCTAACGGTTCGAGGAGTCAACGAGTCATCTAAACAAGAGCGAACTCGGATGAATCACGATCGAATCAAGATCGGTTTCGGACTCGAACTCAGAAACGGATTAACTGCCATATTTGGAATCAAGTCAACAAGTCGATTCCAGATCAAGTCAACCACAAATCCGATACAGAACCGGATAACAACGAAACGACGAAACGGACAAAACACCCGGGGACTCGGCCTTAGCCGAGCCACCCCAGGGTGGCTCGGCCCAAGCCGAGCCACCCTGAGGTGGCTCGGTGGCCGAGCCACCTCAGGGTGGCTAGGCCCAGTTCCGTGCACGGGGCACAGTCTCGAGCGCCTATAAATAGGCCTTCAGGTTCATTTGTTCAGAGGTTGGAAAAAGAGGAGTCGAAGCTCTGCCGGATTCAGATCTAAAAACTTAAAAAAGATTAGAGCTTTGGAACTTCAAGGGCTTGTCCATCCAGATCCGGTGCTCGGCGATCATCAACGCCAAATAAGGCAAGAGTTCGAGAGGAATCGGATCTCAGATCTCAGATCTACGTAGGTACACTCCGGATCTAAGCTTGGTTCTTAGATCCCGAGATTCGAGCGATCGTTTCCTTGGTGAAACGATCCCTCCGGCTATTATTTCCTTTGGTGGAATAATACCCGTTATACTGCGTAGATCCGACCGGATCTAGATCTCGCGGTGGTCCACGGCAAACAACCCCGGCGCAGGCAAACAACCCACAAAGCGAGCGACCGCAAAACAGGAGCTCGTGATTCGTTCGACAAATAAGGAAACAAAGTTGTAATTTTCATTTCTTTTATTTGATTTTCGTTGTAACCGGATCTTATAAAAAGACCGGATCTTTGTAATCGATAAACAATTACCAAGTGTGTACAATGGAATCAACAATGAAAGAAACAACGAATTTTCCCGCGAACATCAGGCAGCCGAAGTTTCTTCATATGTGGCCGCTCAGATGGAAGCCAAGTTACAAGCATGATGCGAAGTTCAAGTATCTGCTGATTCTAAGATTCAGGAAGCGGAGGGTCTTGTTCACCAAATGGAAGCGGCTTGTGCTGGCAAGTCAGCAACTCTTTGCAATATTGATTCCTCTGTTGTGTCAGGTGATGCCACTATAGCACGACTCGAGCTAGAGTTAAAAGTAGTGAAGGATGCCCAAGCTGCTTTGAAGATGATGAGGGTACATGTGGAGCGCGCTTGAGAGGACATGTCAGGGCAACTGACACTCACTAAAGAGAAGTTGGCTACGATGAAAGCGGAAGCCGTGAAGGTATTGGCTGCTGATGAAGACTCTATGAAGACCATGATACGGAGCGAGCTTGAGCAAGCTTATACTGTGGAATTATCTAAGTTAGAGCAGCAAGTTCTTAGCCATAAATTTCATGTAGATTAATTGTGACTTTTGTACCTGCAAACTCAATTTTCATTAATATAAGATATTTCTTTTTTGTTCATTATACCTCTTTTATTATGGTGTTCTATTCTGTTTGGAATAATCAACCATAATATTTATAGGATTTTTGGCAAACCCTCAGCCTTCAACGGATTTGATGAGTCTTTACCGACTACCGTTTGAGTCGGGCTAGCATGCAGATTATTTTGGTCCGTTCCGCATGTAACGTTGTGCTAAGAGTATTAATTCACTTAGACTTAATGCTATGACTTTGAATACATAGACTTCACCATTTCTTACGGGAATATGGCACCCGGCAACGCTTGTTAGGCGCAGACTTAGGATTTTTGGCAAACCATTAGCCATCAACGGATTTGATGTGCTTTTACCGATTACCATTTGAATCGGGCTAGCATGTGAATTATTAAAACCCGTTTCACATGTAACGTTATGCTAAGAGAGTTAATTCTCCTAGACTTGGTGCTATGATTTTGAATACATAGACTTTACCATTTCTTACGGGAATATGATACCCGACAACGCGTGTTAGGCGCTGACTCATCCCTACTTAGGATTCGGGATAAAAGTCCCCAGACTCGTATTCTGGTGTCTTTTTTACTCGGTGAAAGACTAAACTGGCAACGCGTGTTAGGTGTAAGCTTATCTCTATTTAGGAGTCGAGATAAAATTCCCCGGGCATAAAGTACGTGGATTTGAAGTTGAGAATTATGTCTTTTCTCAGGGTAAAGACAAACCCAATGTTGGAGCGGAAGAATTTTATATTCTTGGCCCCAGGTCTTATGTTTAGGGTAAAGACGAATCCAAAAATAAAAGAGGAAGAATTTTATATTCTATCTTTCAACACTGAAGAGGATTTTAACACTGAAGAGGAAGAATTTTATATTCTATCTCTAGTTAGAAAGGAGACTCGAGGTGGGATCTCCACCCCCAAAATCCGGAAAGATGAAACTAGGAGTGGGATCTCCACTCCAAGAATCAGAAAGATTCAAACAACCCTAACTTTTATAGGATTGGTTGCTTGGTCCAAAAAAAGAGTTCCTCATTTATTAAGGGGAAATTCTGATTTCGACCCTAACTTTTATAGGTTTGGCTGAAAAGGAAAAGATGAAAATCTTTCATTTATCGAAAGGGAAGGCTCGATCTTAGTCCTAACTATCTGCAGGTTTGACTAAGTGAGGTTGGAGACAATCCTAATTTTTATAGGTTTGATTGCTCGAATTGAAAGTGCACCTCTCGTTCATGGAAGGAATCGAGAGGGGAATTTGGCTTTGGCCCTAACTTTTATAGGTTTGACCTGAAAGCAAAGAGAGCGGAATACAGGTAGTAGTAGAAATACTGGTTTGTACTAGCCACTCGACGGGGGATTTTGATGTTAAATGATTAGGACTTAACACGTCAAGCTCTGAAAATTGTCATGAATTGGCGGATAGAAATTTTGGTGGGCCCACCGTCGATTGATTCGATCATTAGGGGATTTTGCGAGGAATGGCGATCTGTCAAAATGATCGAACCTTATTCATCAATAATAAAACACGCTTTAACTTTGAATACATTCAGTCCAAGTGTGGATTTCTTATTCATTATTTTCATAGCAACCGGGTTATCCCTAAGAATACTACATGCACTATTCTTCTGAGAACTTCCTGATACATTGGTTATCCTGAATATACTAAGGGTATTATTTTTTCAGGAACTTGCTATTTATCGGCATCATAAGCTGGTCACCTTCCTTGGTAATAAGGCGATATGCGCCACTCGAGTAGACTGTCTCTACTACGAACGACCCTTCCCATTTGGGTTCAAATTTACCTTTCTTCTTAGAGTTAATGATCATAGGCCGTCGTTCAGTTAAGACTAAATCTCCTTCTTTAAAACTCCGTTGCCAAACCTTTTTGTCAAAAGCTCAAAAATTTTTGGCTTGGTAGAACTCAATGTGTTATTGAGCTTCTAAGCGCTTTTCGTCGAGCCTCTCGAGTTCTTCGAGACGTTTCTGATGTTGTTCTTCGGTCGTCATTTGGGCTGCCAGAGTGATTCGAAGAGATAGAATTTAAATTTCTAACGGAAGGACGGCTTCACACCCGTACACCAAAGAATACGGGGTTGCACTAGTAGGCGTGCGAACTGTGGTGCGGTAAGCCCATAGTGCTTTGCCGAGTTTATCATCCCAATCTCGTTTGTTAGTCTTCACGAGTTTTGATAAAAGCTTGATGATATAGTCTTGTTAAAGGCTTCAGCTAATCCGTTTGCTATGGGATTATAAGCTGTTGACGAGACGTCTTGAATTTTAAACTTCTCGTAAAATCTGATGAATGCATTACTGACAAACTGAGGACCATTGTCATGTATGATCCGTCTTGGGACATCATATCGGTAGATAATATGGTGCTTGATGAATGCGATAACGTTGCTTGTCTTAACTTCTCTGAGCGGAATCGTTTCAGCCCATTTGGAGAAGTAATCGGTAATTGTGAGAATGAATCGATCACCTTTGACTGACCGGGGATTTATGGGACCAACGATATCCATTCCCTAAGTCTCAAAAGGCCATGATGTAGCCGAAGGATGCAAATGCTCCGGGGGTTAGTGCATATAATTCGCGTGCACTTGACACGCGTGACACTTTCGGTCATATGTGATCGCATCTTTGATCGTCTTCCTCCACTGTAGCAGGATCAACCGTAGCCATGTTCGACATTAGCTTTTTGAACATTTCTCCGAGACTGGCGTCGGAGTCTCAGGCTGAAGAGTCGGAAGAATATCCATCTTTGCCCTTATTAGCAATCTGATCAATGACTTGCCATCAACATTCGTCGTCGGACGAGGAAACATAGCCCAAACCTCTTCGGTGGCTATAATAATCATCGGGCTTTCCTTTTGGTACGTGGGCCATACGAGGTGGAACTCATGGACCTCGACCAAAACAAAGACCTTCCCCAAGTGCGAAGTCATATCCATATCTCTCCATGAGATTACACGCTTGTAGGCGTCAAAAAATGCTAATAGATATCCCAAACATAGAGAAGATCACTTAAAGGGATCTCATACTGTTTTTGGAAAATCAAGACAAGTATGAACTGTCTCGCCAGCGAGACAGGCTTTGCTGTCTCGCCAGCGAGACAGTGTTGAAATGGTCAAAACCACTCCTTACAACTGCCCTACAGGTGTCTCTTAACTGCCAAGGGGCGTGGGAAACATCGTGGGCGAAAATCACGTGAATAACTGCCAGAATAACGGAGTGTGAAACGTGGGAAGGCAGTTAAAACGAAAACTGCCGAACAACTACCTTTTCCGAGACATCGTTTACTGTCTCGTGGGCTGAGACAGCAAATACTGTCTCGCCCGTCGAGACAGTAATCACTGTCTCGCCGTACTGATATCGTCGTTTGTTAAGTTTTTGCAGTTACAGACCCCTGAGGCTATAAATACCCCCCTAGGGTCAATTCTGACGAGGATCGAGCATATTTTCGAGCATTCCAGAGCAGAGAGAGCAGATTTGAGTTTTCGTGCAATTCCTTGAAATTGAGCTTTGACTTGATTTTAAGAAGAACGACTATCTTACTTTGATAAGATATCGTTTCAAATTCTCACTTCGATAAACGAAGTCAGAATCAGCAAACCCCCTTCACGATCTGTGATTCGGTGGTCCACGAACCAAAGCGTTCCCGGCACAGGCAAAGTCCCACAAAACAGGATTCGATAAACGACTTCTGTGTTATTTTCTCAAGAGTTGTAATTTTCTCTTTGTTGTGCAGAAGAGGTCTTATAAAAAGACTATTTCTTTGAATTTATTGTAATCGAACAAAGATATAATGAATTCCTCAACAGAATCAACTTTTGGCGAAAACAAACTGGCGACCACAGTGGGAGCCAACGGTCTCGCTGCCGAGACCGTCGTGTCGCAGCCGATCAAGATTCCAGTTGAATCCACGGTCGAATACGAGTTCGACCAAACCAAGTTTGAGGAATATCTCTCATCATCCTCTTCAAGATCTTCATTGTCTCGCAAATACGAGAGGATCTCACCATTGAAGAAGGTTTACGCGCCAAAGAAGGCTGAAAATGAAGACTCTCGCTCAATCGTTGTTGAGGCCTTGCCTCACAACATTATCCCGGTAATCTCCAAATCTGGAAGCTCTGCTCACGATGATTTCTCTTCAATTGAGGAATCATTCGGTCGAAATTTGCCAACACTGACGAAGAGGGCTCGTCAGAGGCAACACTAACGTCGCGCTCATCAAATGTCTAAGGCCTTGGAACAAACCGACGGGGTTCGTTATTACGCGGACCTAGAGTCGAGGAGGTATCGAGTGGTTCAGTTGTCTCAACGACCAATCATTCATATCTCTGTTAAACTAACGACGGACGAATGGATTCTTGTTAAAAGGAGTCGTTCGACCCTCAAAGAACGTATACAAAAGCGTCGTGCAAACGCTGCTCATGCCCGTACTCTCTCACAACAAAAACGAGAAAGGGAGAAGGAAATGGTGGCTAAAGAATCACCAAAATTCTGCGAAGTTTGGATTCTAAAATCTGGAGTTGTACAAAACCAGCATTCGGAGACCGTTAAGATTCCATGCCCACAAGGGGGTGGTTCTAAACGTGTGACTCCCGACATAACCTTGGATCGTTCAAAGACAATAATAAGTTGTCCTGAGAATGCCAACAAGGTTTTACATCCTCAGAAGAAAACATGTTTGTCAAAAGACATCGTTATACCTGAGAAGTCATACCAACAGACGATAAGATTTTTTGGCAATCATACCGATGAATTATACTATCAAGCTGGGGGTATGAACAAAACTCGAAAGAGAACTGTCCGGGAAATAAGCTCTCATTGTTCCTGTACACGACTCATTAGAGCCGAAATGTCAAAGCCCAAGCTGAGACATTTCCATAAGAAGCTTACTGCTCAAGAGAATGAATTCTCTGAAGCCACTATCAACATGGTTGATAAAAGAAAGTCTAAACAGCATTCAGGTGACTCAAATCCTGACTTTTCCCCGAGAAGAAAAGTCAATTCAAGAATTGTCCAACGGATGCATGAAAGAATGTCATCAGAGGATGAATTCTCGGACACTTGTTCTGCAATCGCTTCGGATGATACAGTATCTAGCGCAGGGCAAGCCAGGGAAGTGTTCACAATCACTGCTGATCAGTTCGCTCAAACACTTCAGGAAGCTCTAGCCAAACAACGTGAAGAAATTAGAGCTGAAATGAAGACAGAGATGGAGTTGGCCATCCAACAAATGAGAGAACTGTTAGCTCAACGGCCTCAACCTCCTGAGTCCAGCCAACGAGCTGAATCCAACCGCCACATTTAGAATGTTCTAGATGACAGTGATCCAGAAGTGGATAAAGTCATTATGGCTGATACACCCCCCAATAGCAATAACGCTGGGGGTGGTTTAACGGATCCTCCCAATAACGATATTGGGGATGGTTCAATGGCACCTCTTACAGGGGGTGGTCTAACTCATTCTCCTCAACGTCCTTCGAATGAAGACATAGGCGATGACAGGAAAATGAAAGAGCTTGAAAACAAAATCAACGCTTTGATGACGGCTTAAGAAGTAAAGAAGACGGGTATTCCATGTCCCTATCCAAGAGAATGGGATTCGGTACCGTACCCGACAAAATTCAATTTGATTAACTTCACACCATTTGACGGGAAAAGCTCGCCTATTCAGCATTTGATTTATTTCAAGTCTCATTTGGGCATGATCTCTGGAAACGAGGCTTTAATGGTTCGGTCATTCGTTGGCACCTTTCGTGGGCCCGCCTTTGATTGGTATCGACGTCTCAAGCCAGGGAGCATCAATTGCTGGAATGACATAGAAAGTTTGTTCCTCAGCAATTTCTTCGATGATAACACCGAAGTGTCAATCGGAACCCTTCTAGATGAGAAACAAAAAGATGGAGAGCCGGTTGATAATTTTATCAAACGCTTCCGTAACAAGGCAATGAATTGCAGAGATCCTGTCACGGAGGATTTCATCTTGCAGACATGCCATAACAATCTTTCCATCGATGTCCTGGAAGTCCTGGGGGTCGTGCCTTCGACCACTTGGAGAGAATTAAAACTACGTGGCGAACAAGCTGAACACTTTCTTAAAAGAAAGAAAGTTGAGAGAAATCAACCGACGATATCTACAACCGCGGTGAATGCAACTCTCAATCCGAAATTCCAGAAGGAATATTCTTTTGAAGATGATGAAGCTCCAGCCATCTTGAAATACCTCCTTGCCAACAACAAGATCGAGCTACCGCCTATTAAAGATCAAGAGGGTGCTAAGATGATTACGGATCCAAACTACTGTACGTACCACAGAAGGGTTCTTCATCCCACCGAGATTTGATTTGGACTCAAAAACAAAATCCAAGCCTTAATTGACTCCGGCGTCATAACGGTGAAACAAGCCAAGTAAAGACAACTCCAACTCCAGTGGGTGCACGAGTATAAACTGTATCCCCTCACTCCAAAGAGTATACGAGTATAAACTGCTTCTCGGTCATCCAACTAAATACAATGGTAAACCCAGCTTCACAAAGGAAACTGGGGGTGGATGATTTATGTAACGGGAAGTTCCTAGAAAATCTTATATTCTTAAGGATAACCCGAACATGCAACTGAGGATGACGTACTCCTCGTTATACCCAGTTTTGCAAAGAAAGCTGAGGGTCGATAATTCATGTAACGGGAAGTTCCCGGAAGAATGTTAAATATAATATTCTTAGGGATAACCCGATTATTATGAACATTAAACTCCTATTATGATTTCCGAACACTCTTTTGCTAAGATGAGATTCGATCATTTCATTAGATCAATTTTTCCTCACAAAACTCTCATTGGTATTTGACGACTCACAGTCTCCCACCACAGAATTCCCCACCAGTCAGATTAATTGAAGGTGGGATCAACAAAATTCTTTCTTGTTTAATCCATTTAAACTTCCGCTATGTTCATGCACTCGACACTTTCATGGTTAGAGTCCGGATATAATGCTTAGAATTTTGATTGGTCAATTCTTGACGAATTGTCAAACCCTTTCGCTTAACACCAAAAATTCCACCGGGTGATTAGTACAAGTCAACACTCCCATTGTGATTTAATCGAATCCGCACTCCCGTTATGATTTGTACTCCCACTCCCACTGCTCATTTGGTCAAACATTTAAACAGTTAGGACCAAAACCAAAATCCCCTCTCGATTCCTTCCATGAACGAGAGGTCCACAAATTGAGCGATCAAACCTTTAAACAGTTAGGATCGTCTTAAATCCCTATTTTGGTCAAACATTTAAACAGTTAAGACCAAAGCCAAAATCCCCTCTCGATTCCTTCCATGAACGAGAGGTCCACAAATTGAACAATCAAACTTTTAAACAGTTAGGATTGTCTCAAACTCCCACCTGGTCAAACAATTAAGACTACAACCAAAATCTCTTCTCGATTCATTCCACGAACGAGAGGTCCACTTTCAGTTGAATAATCAAACCTTATGACAGTTAGGATTATTCAAACCCGTCCAGATTCTTTAAGTGGAGATCCCACTTTGAGTTTCCTTTGCACCTAGGAGATAGAATATAAAATTCTTCCTCTCTGATTTTCGGGTTTATCTCTACCAACAAACAAGAGACCAGGAGATAGAATATA